>JARFIY010000124.1:0-95211 GCA_036346155.1 Sinelater perroti | reverse complement strand
ATTTTGTAGATAGACTGGGCTATGTTTTGATGCTTATGAAAATAGATTATATTCTCATTTGCTGTTTTTTTTGTTCAAATTCACTGTCGCTGCTACAAATTTCACACTTTTATCTTTTTCTATTTGAAACTTACTGATTTTTAAAGTTGTAGGTGACTTTTGGATTTACAATAAGAAGCTAAACGACGCTTTGCAACTATAACCAACCATATATTAAACTCAATATGTATGGCAGCACCACGAACAAGATTTTCAAAATTTACGCCATAGAAGTATATTGACATATATAGTCTCTTTCATTTGGGTACTAGGCCACACGAGACAAATAAGCAACAAAAAGGATGATGTATAGTCTATGTTAATTTGATTAAATTCTTATTTTGTGTTTTTTTGCGCAGTAGATAGTTTGCCGACACAATGCGTTGATGATGTCAGTGAATTTGTTACATTTACAATGAGTGCAAAATTTCTAAAGCGATACGAGGCAGTGTTTTAGTGAATCGTGCGAAAAGACCGAAGCTGACGTATAATGCGGAAGTCGGAGGTATTTGCTAAGCCGTGACGAAGCAATATTTGGAGGTTAAGAATGAAGGCGATCTGCCGGAGAGGGAAATAGCCCTCCCCGCAACAAAAAAGAAGAATAAAGTGACATCGAATCTCTCTGAAGATAAGCCAAATTAAACTCTCCTAGAAAGAAATTCAAGTTTCTCTAATTACGATTCAAAATCTCCGGCGTAAAAAAGTACGTCTTCTTGATCAACTGGCGTGGGCAAGGAAAAATATAGATCAAGAATGGGACAATGTTATCTCACGGACAAGCCTTCTTTCTGGGCATTATCAAAAGCATGGTCAGCGAACAGTAAATTGTCCTGTAAAAGTTATTGTTTAGGAATTCTTTGTAATTGAGGTTTTGGTTGCCTTTTTCTAATTACGAACAATTTAAACTTGGAAATATGGATCATCTACCAGCAACGTTCGCACAACTTTACTAAAAAGTTTGTTGGTTCTGACAGAACAAATAAATATTAGTCTCATTGAAAATGTGAGGTGGCACATATAAATTAAGCTCAAGTGCAAACAAGTGTACATTGTGAATTAACTGTCATTTTATATTAAGAGGACATAGCGACGTTTGCCAAATAATTATGCAGAAAATCTCCTCAAAAGCATAGAAAAGAGGTACGAAGCTGTGATTAATAATGGCGATCACTTTATTTTTGACCAGACTGTATTAGTCAGAGAAATAGCTGAAAGCTATTTTTGGATTTATAGCTCACCTACTGCATTTTTAATTGAATGCACTTAAGCAACATTAGTCGTCAGCGTCGCACCCTTCTTAAGGTTAAAGCCTTAAACCTGCTTCTCTTCATTAATGCTTTATAGATCGTCTTACACTCTATTGACCTTTACGATTGTATCTTCTTATCACCTTTGAGATTCTGGTTTTATCCACTCTATGGAGATGTTCTTTTTATTTTTATTTGTATATTTCTGACTTTTCTCCTAGTGGTTTTATTTGTAATTCATTTTGATATTTTATGTTATTCCAATAATTCTTTTTAAAATTTTTATTTTGAATATTCTTAGTGTTCAAAAACCTAAAAAGTATTTTTTTTGTTTCTATCCGTATTTCACAATCTTAGGTATCCAGACTGGCTTTGGTTTTGAAGACCTTGGCTATTCTTCCACATACTGACTGATATTTGTTTTATTTTGTTACATCGTATCCGAGATGACTAAAGTGATTTGAATTTCATACCTTTTCTTCCTCGTAGAGACACTGTCTTTAATATTTCACGTGTTTTTTTCGTCCATGTCTTGTCACTGTTTTATTTAATAAATATATTTGTCTTTGTAAGTCGTTTACGTAGGGAGCTATTATGAGTTGGTCATTTGCGGCCAGTAGTAGGTTAGGGTAATAGTTTGCGTTGCCTTTTATTCCTTTTCTTTATCTGGTTTTTATACACGGTGTTTGATAATGATTCCAGGAAACTCATACCACCATGTTGGATGGAAAATGCGAAACAAAAAAGGCTAGTGCTGTAATTTAGCCAATTCCTGGTAATCACAGGTAACAGGCCGGACAATGGTGAATTACTGCTCGCGCTGTATTTGAAACGGAACGGAGCTCAGCAAACCTGAGAGGAATTGTGTACAGAACCCCGTACTAAATGAAGAATCTTGTCGGGGAAGGATTGTTGGGCTATTTGGCACAATCACGAAAGCAATGATTAGAATAGTGATCCAAAATGTGGAGCGAAGAGCATAACTTGGGATTGAACTAACTAGTAGCCTCATAAAGCAGCTTTTCAGGACTACCAAAACTTAAACGTAAAGCAAACTTATTTATTGGAGATTTAAAAAACCCGTTTGAAGCTTTAAAAGAGAGCTTAAATGTGCGTTTGATAAAACTAAGCTCTCTCCTCTCTTCTCTTTACCCACCTGAGCTGCATAAGCCTTCACGTTACTACTACGTGAGCAGCAATTACTCACTGGACGATATATTACTTGTAATTACCAGGTAATTATGCAATTGGCCAAATTATAGCATTAGCCTTTTCTGTTTCGAAATTTTTTCCAACATGGTGGTATGGGTTTCCTGGCACAACTGTCAGACACCGAATACATGAAGTAGTATTTGTGGAGGTTAACACCCCTGTCGAATTTCTCAGTCATTTAATATTTAGTTCCTCTAGCTATTTTGTAGCTTGCGTCATTGTAGTAACTTTGAATTAATAGGAAGTTATTTTTATATCGATAGAAGCTGCGTGTGTTTCCAGATTTTATTATTTTCTTTTTTTATTATTTTTGTAGAATAAATGCATTATCGATTGTATGTCTAAGTCCGCTTCAATCAAAATCTCGCTGTAATTTTCTGTAGTCGTTTTATTGTTATTTTTGTGTAAGTTTTTTCTGGCATTGAGTAAACATATGCTTCTATAGTTGTCTGTATTCTCTCTTTTTTACTTATTGGTTGTACTGATATTGCAGTTGCTGATACACTTGCTTTTTGCCAACATATGTTAAACAATAAGATATATAAAAATAAATAAAACACCTTATTTGGGCATTAAATTACAGGCCTCAAATAGGAAAAAAGGGTAACATATTAGACAGAGAAGAAAGTGAATATTGTGTGTAGGGCTACAGCTAGTCTGCTGCATCTGTAATTGCAAAAAAAATAATTAGTAAACAAATGGATGAATAATAAAGCTACAACTTGTTAAAAGATAAATTTAATTAAAAGCGGGAAACTTTGTTTATGAAAGGACTTTTGCCAAAGCTAACATCAAATGTTTTTTACATCTTAATTGCCAAAGACAACCTTGAAAAAAGAGATTGGCAGACATGTTTTGTTACTTTGAAAATTCGGCTAAGTAGAAGTTTCAAAAATTAGTGAAGAGAAACAAAACTAAGTTGGGAATTAAGAAACTGATTAAACTTTGAACTTTAATTACATTTATTAGATGAAAACACTGTATACCTATTTGGTTTGTAGTGGTTGTAGTTTGATAGCTTCATCTTTGATAACCATACCTACCCTAATTGAACTGCAAATTCTGCATGTATAATTATCCACAATTAAATGTGTGCAAGTTGGGAACTAAAATATTATAAGTCTTGCACAATAGAAAACATCGACCGCCTATTGCATCGAAAACTCCATTTATCTTTATTTTACTACTGGCTCCAACTGAAATCCAATTTAAAATTGTCTTTAATAATTTGGCTTCGTTCATTCTTCTCATATGCTTATACCACGAGGGTTGTTTTTATCTTATTTAATAATGTTACTTTTATCATTTGTTTAATATCATCATTTTCGACTTTATCCGTTATTGCTAGACCACAACACTTTCGCCAGTAGTTGTTTTCTATATATTTTTCTTTTTACAGCTTCGCTGACAACCCATACTTCGGAGCCATTGGTTACACTGGTCTCTATTAATGATTTGAACATATGGGTTTTAGTTTGTCCAACATGTCTTTGTAGTCTTTCCCGTTTTGTGTTAGTTTTACGCTTAAGTATTTGTACACTTCCACATTTATTATTTCTCCAAAGTCTGGACGAATTTGTTGACCGTCTTCCCGACTAATATTTACTGTGCCCTATCTATTTTATTTCTAAGCCCCACTTGTTATATTCTTCCACTAGAACAAAAACCAAAAAAATATGTCATAAGAAAGGCAGCAGTATCAAAATTAATAAATACTGTTAAACGATGGCAACCGCTAGCTAAATGTTTATTTCAGAAACGTAATAGAAAAAAAATTTAATTATGCTAAATTTTATAATATTTCTCGCTAGTTAAGATAAATTTTTGGCAGCTTTCTTGCCTTTTAAAAACTTATTTTTAACGCCGTTGAAAATTAAAAAGCGATTTGTTTATTTATTAATTAACAATAGTTATTTCTATTAAATTTATAAATAAAATTTAGCACCCACTTTTAAAATATTTTAATAACTGATCAGAGTAGAGCGTAAATTATAAAAAATGCCCATGCGAAAGCTAAATTTATCTAATCACAATAAAGAAAAAACAAAAAGCAGCTAGCTCAATAACGAAAAGTGTAAAAGCAAGAAAAGAATTTTTAAAATAAATAATAAAGGAGCGATAAAGAGAAGATTGTGCATAATAAACGGAACTAAAGAACATAAGAAGGAAGCCTATATATAAATAATAGCTTAACAATAGAAGAACGTCACGGACTAAAACAGATAAGACAAAGCACCAAAGAAGACAGAAAAATGGAAAAAGTTAAAAGTTTCAGCAAATAGTACTAGAAAATGTGGAGTGGAGTTGGAACAAAGCTAAGAATAATTTACTCAAAGAACTAGAAAAGCAACTAAAGTTAGGATTTATAAGAAACAATCATGCAACGATTAGAAAAACAAACAGGAAAATAATAATTAGAATAAAGAAGTAGTGGATAGAAGAATAAGTACAATCACAATGAAAAAGGTAAGGCAGGCACACAAGCGAGAAGGAAGGAGCTGAAAACTTGCAACTTTAAACATTAGAGGATAAATGGGAAGAAACAGGAATTATTATATAAATTCAATAAAGTTAATTAGAAAAGCATACAGAAAGACATCTTACCATAGATATAGTAATAGAAGGCAAAATAGTAGTGACATTCCTATCCGATATGTATCTAATGACGATGCAACGGCAGAAGAAATTTTTTTGAAAAATAACGGATCAAATAACAGAGACAGGTAAAAGTAATATATATGTAAGAGGAGATTTTAATGGTCGAATATGGAAATAACAAATAAAATTGTGAATAATAGGAAAATATGGAGAAAAGTAAAGGGATAATAAAGGACTGAGAATAATAAACTATTGCAAATTGTATAATATGATAGTTGCGAATGGGTTTTTCAACATCAAAGTATTCAAAATATACAAGACAAGGAAAAAAGAAGAAAAAAAAATCTACGTTATACTATGTAATTATAGAAAAACTAAAATTAAAAATTATTAAAAATACCATTAATAATAATTTGGAAAACATATAGAGTCAAACAAATTATAAATTAATTAGGCCTCACCTACTAAAAGATTAAGAAATAATAGAAAATACAAAGAAATTATAGGAAAAATGTTAAATATGCAAGGTGTGAGACATAAAGATATGGAATAAATGTGGAAATACTTTAAATACAATATATTGGAAACAGCAAAACAGTCTTATGGGGTATTAAAAGTACAAAAATAAGAGACCAACATCATGGTGCAATAAAACAGAAATAAGTAAAATCGAAAGTATACATAGAACAAAAAAAACTATAAAAGGTATAAAGAACAAAGCTAAAGAAGAAAACAAAAAGTTGGGAAGACTTTGGACAAGAACTAGAGGAAAACGGTAAAGGCAACCATAAATTACTTTATAAAATAGAAAAATATAAGGAAAAAAGAAGAAATGTAATAATAATTAAAAAAAAAGGAGAAATACTAACTAAGGATATAATATATACGAAGAAGAGGTAAAAAAACCGAATCAATAAATGATAAACTAGAAAGGATATTACCGAAGCAATAAACCAGGCTATGACAAAATAACAGCTAAAATATTAACAAAATAAGAAAGAAATTTCTAAAAAACTAAAATTATACCCGTCTTCACACTATATTAATATATAGAAGGAAACTTGGGTACTAAATGGAAAATAAAAGAAAAATAGAGACAATAGAGACGAAATATCTGAGAATAGTTAAGGACATCACAAGAAGAGATAAGATAAGAAATAAAAGAAGAGCTGAACGCAAAATCAATACCAGAATAATATAGGAAAGACGACTCGAACGGTGAGGCCATGATGCAATGAATGGAGAGGAAACGATTGGTAAAAAATATATGGTAGTCACTAAATAGGTAGAGACAAACCAAAGGAAACTTGAAATAACATTATAACAAAAATAATACAGAAAAGGAAAAAATAGTAGCAGAAGGAAAACAACTGGTACATATTAGAAAAATCCATCGAATCGGGAGTTTTGTTTATATCCAACAGAATAGTACGTCAGGTTTATATGTTAATAGCTAACTTAAATGCAATTATTGTGATTCTGGTAGGGTATGCTTTCTAGATCTTGTTAAAAAACCTCAAAGTGTACTTTTGTATTGCAGTCATTGCTATCAATTGTTTCCTAAGAACTAAAAGTCGCTGATAAATTTTACTTAGCTTACAGTGTAATTAGAAGTCACTATGCAGCTAACAGTGTAAGTGAACTATGTCGGTCTTCTATTACAGTGAGTCAAAGTGTTTTGTGGTGTGGATACAATAGTTGTAAATTTTAAAGTAACTGAATTTGACTGTTAACTATCTAAATTATGTTGTTTATTATTAATATTTTGGGTCGAATCATCCAATCACAGGAATAGGTCGATAAGTGCATTGAATTAAATATTTATAGTTTGCGTCTTTTTGTTACTAACTCGTTTTTTTAATTAATTGGGGCTACTATACTGCTCCTAAATCTAATATTCAACAGTATCGTCCATCATATTGTTACAAAGAAAAAGAATCCATTTAAATATTTGTAGACAATGAAATTCAAAGGGTAAAAATGGGATTTTCAGTAATGCGCAATTTCCTGGCGTAATCGGTGCTATTGATTGTACACTCACGCACATATGTGTACATGTGTACACACGAGCAGTTGCCCGCAAAAATAAATTTTTGACGTCCTAGGCTGACAAGTGTTCATTCCCTCAAATTTATTTACAAATGATAACAGTGGAATAAGTCGGTGTGCTGACCTTACGAAAGTAAGATACGCCACATTTTATACCAGCTGTTTTTGTTTACTTTCTATTCAAATATATAGTAGATGTACGTATACAAAGTCTAGATGGTCATAACGCAGAATTATTTCGAAATAGGAAAGGCTACTTGTTCTAGTGGTTGTAAACACTTAAAAAGTACTTAATATAGTTGCTAGATGGCCCTGATCAATTCACGATAATACTATTTTTAATGACGGTCCTCTATGCCCACATTTTGAAAATGTTGATAGTGACGATTACTTAGCAGATAATCTACGCAGACGATACTTACTTACTCCTGTCTTAAATTCACAGACTGCAAACGAGCTTGCTTATAACACTGTCTATATATTACAAAAATGCGACTGAAAGATGTATTGGGGTACTCAAACGTTAATTTTCTAAGTTTAGGCCAAGGATTCCCGTGTGGGGTTGTTAGTCCCCCATCGGGCGCCTCCCCAGGTGGCGGATAGGGGAATGCTCACCAGATATGGGAAGTACCGGGGAAATTAAATACCCGGGGCGGACCAAAACTAACACGAGACACGACGGTACCTCAAGTTAGAGGCGGTACTCTCAACATCTGTACTCCAGGTCAGGGCGGCTGAAATAATACCACAACACGCAGGGCTAGCGCGGTGTTTTAATTAGACAAAATCCTGTCATATCTCAAATGGAAAAAGTGAATTTTAAAACACAAATACCCCAGATGGGTAGGACCATAGGTACAGAATCCCATACTGCATTCGCAGTCAGTCCCAAGGGTTCTGGGGTGTTGTGAAGAAGAAGAAATCGAAACGTTCTACGAAGAATTAACCACGGCTGTAGAAGAGAACAAAACAAAATACACAATAGTCCTCAATGCAAAAGTAGGAACAAAAAAGGACACAGCAGAAAAACTTGTAGGCAACTATGGAGTGGGAATACGTAATGAAAGGGGAAACATGCTAATAAACTTTATGGAACAACACTAACTTTACTGTATGAATACCTTTTATAAAAAAGGACTCAATAGGAAATGGACATGGGCCAGTCCAAATGGACAAACACATAATGAAATAGACTACGTCCTCACAGACCATAAAAATATCATTCAAGACGTAAACGTATTAAATAGCTTCAACGCGGGAAGTGACCACCGTCTAGTACGAACGAAAGTACATATAAATCAAACAATGGAGAGAAACAATGGATAATGAAAAACAAAAACTAGATATGACAAAATTGAGGAAAACGCCGAGAAATATCAGGAAGATTTAAAACAGAATTTAACAAAAACAAAAATAAAAGAGAACAACAAGAAGAGATAAATGAAATAAACAAAGAAGTAGTTGAGATAATAGTAGAAACATCAAAAAAGTATGCAAAAACCACACAAGAAGAGAAAGATAAATTCAGTGATAAAACAAAACAATTACTACAACAGAGGAGAACATTGATAAAAGAAAATAAAAGACATACAATTGAATATGCAGAACTTAACAAACTAGTTCGAAAAATGACTAAAGATGATATTAGAAAATACAAAGAAAAAGAAGTAACGGAGATACTGGAACAAAACAAAGGCATAAGAGTATTTAGAAGAAATAATGCAAACAAAAAGGGAATTACAAAAATCAAAAACAACGAAGGAATAACAATAAACGAAAGAAATAAAACCCTGGAAACAACACAAGAAGTCCCGTAAATAAGATAGAAGTCCAAAAGAGTATTTAAAAACAAAAGTACTAAACGTGGGCTCGGAATACAAACAATTATTGAGGAAGGAATAAAATATGCATTACAAAAAACAAAAAATGGCAAAGCCCCAGGAGAAGATCAAATAATGACTGAGATGCTAAAAGAAGGGGAAACAAACTTATGGAAAGAATTAGCAAGACTATTCAACATATGTCTGGAAAAAGGAGAAATACCAAAGGAATGGGAGAACGCGATAGTGATAATACTGTATAAAAAAGGGAACACTGAAAACCTAGATAACTACCGACCTATAAGTTTGCTATCGCAGATATATAAACTATTTACCAGAATATTACTAAACCGATTGGACAACAAATTCGAACTATACTTAAGCAAAGAACAAGCAGGCTTTAGAAAAAATTTTAGTACTTTAGACCATCTACTAACAATAAAAATCTTAATAGAACGAATTAGAGAGTACAATATACCGTTATGGCTAGGGTTCATAGATTTCAAAAAGGCCTTTGATAGCATAGAAATGTGGGCGGTAATGGAAACACTAGACAAGGCAAGAATTGACCATAGATACAGTAGACTGATAAAACATATATATAACAACGCAACTATGCAAATAAGGCTGCACAAGGACACAGACAAAGTCAAACTAAAGAGGGGTAAGACAAGGGGATGTAATATCTCCAAAATTATTCTTAATAACCCTCGAACAAATATTCAAAAGCCTAGAATGGGAAAACAAAGGAATCCTAATACAAGGAGAAAGGTTAAGTCATCTATGCTTTGCTGATGACGTAGTAGTAATAGCCGAGAATAAAGAAGAACTACAAACAATGCTAAGCGAATTACAGAAGGAAGCCGGAAAAAAGGTCTGGAAATAAATTTGGAAAAAACAAAAATATGCACAAACGATAAAACTAATGAAGAGGATGTAATAATAGAAGGTAAAGTTATAGAAAAAGTGGAAAAATATACATATCTGGATCAAATAGTAACAACTACAGGAGACAACCAGACAGACGAAATTGAAAGAAGAATCAAATTATCTTGGGCAGCCTACGGAAAATTGAAAGAAGTTTTATCATCAAATATACCACTATACTTAAAATCAAAAATATATAATGAATGTATCCTGTCAGTAACCACATATGCAAGTGAAACGTGGATATTTACAAAAAAAACGATAGACAAACTACGAGTACACCAACATGCAATGGAACGCAGAATTTTGAACATATCCTTGAAAGATCGCAAAACCAACAGATGGATTAGACAAAAAACAAAGGTTGAGGACATTATAGAAAGAATAACAAGGCTTAAGTGGCAATGGGCAGGACATATCATAAGAAAACAAGAGGGATAGTGCAAGAAAATAATGCAATGGAGACCATGGGGAGAACATAGAAACAGAGGAAGACCCTTCAAGAGGTGGGCGGATGAAATAAAAATGCAAGTGGGACTAACATGGAACAGATTAGCACAGGACCGCACTAAATGGAGAAATATGAGAGAGGCTTATATCCGTAAAAGGGTAGAAGAAAGCTAATGATAATGATGATGATGATGATGAGGTCAAGGATTACGAGTACAATTTGAGTAGCTGCAACTACTCGTTTAAATTTTATCATTTGATAAGGTGATATGTGAGTAGTAGCCGTTTTTGGAGTTTGTGGTACATTGTGGCATTCTAGGGATGATGTAGCTGTTTTTCTTTTGTACAAAAGTTTGGTACATATGTAGGAGTGTTTTTTAACTTTGTACATGTCATCGTGTTGTGGCCATCACCATATTTTACACGCTGCAGTAAATTTTGCTGTATCCTGATGCTTGACTGAATTAGTGGCTTATTCCTTGATGGTTCGACGGTAACAATCATAATTAATAGAGATTTACGTTCGAGTATCTCTTTGTTGTTACTGGCAGGCTCAAGGTCTACAAAGAATAAAGGAAGTAGTGTTACGTCTATCCTGTGTCTTATATTCATTAAATTGAGTACAATATGTTCTTTCTCTTTCAACCCTTCTTTTATCAGCCTGATATCGACTATTGGGCAACGGTTTCTGATTACTACTTTAAATTCCCTTTCTTCCTTAACCTGATATCCATGAAAAATAATTTTCTCGTCGTCAAAATGTCTCACAAGTTTCCGATATGTTTATTTATTTTGACGACTTTTGCCAGTATTTTTAAGTCGTATTGTTTAGTTTCCAATACTTTTGTCAGGTTTGTAATGGCTGCGTTATAATTTACTAGGTCGTGTATGTAGTTAACAGACCCCCCCTCCAGTGTCTCGTCTAGCTGTTTCCATAACGTTACCTTTGTGTGTGGTTTAATAAATTAAATCAGTTGTTAACGCTGATTTGGCTTTGTAATTTGTGATTATTAACAAGAAAAAGTAAGCATATTTTTCTCTTTTTTACTATTGGCCAATTGAGAGAGCTCGTTTGGAGTTGGTGATCATCTGTTTCGGCCGTTTCGGGTGCTCAATTTGGTTATTAGGATTCCATGGTGGACAGTGTGTGGGTTGTGGGATATTATTAGTGTAAGATACATGTGGGATATAGTTTAATTTAATTAAATTTTTTAAATGAGGCGCAAAAACGATACTGGTGGACCAACACAAAATAAATGCAGCTTACTAGCTAACCTAGAAGCCAACCCAAACGATAAACAGGATGATAAACACAATCAACATACAAATGCAGGCAACAAAACTGGTACTCTGATAACAAAACCAAAAATACCACCTATTTCTCTCATAATGCAGTAAACCACATTGAATTAACCGCAGACATCAGAAAACAAGCAAACTGTCAAATTCACAACCTTTTACAACACAAATTCATTAAGAATTAATTTAACTAAAGAGGATAATTACAGAATCCTAACAAAACATTTTAATGATAATGCTATTAAATATCAAAACCTCTCAACGTCGTGATTAAAAACGTAACTTTATCGTTAACAGAACAAGAAATATTGACCGAACTCGGCAACTCAGTTTCAGTTATTAAAGTCACATGTCTACTTACTAAAAACAAAGAGCTGCCGCCAGTCTGCGCAGTAGAACTAAATGATAACGAAAACGCCAAAAAATGTTTTCTCTTAAAAGCATTTATCATTCAATAGTCACAGTGGAATTGAGAAGAAAGCTAACAAACATCCCCCAGTGCCATCGCTGCTAAGGCTACAACCACACCAAAAACTACTGTACACTAGATCCACGATGCGTGAAATGCGGAGGCGACTATCAATACCAACTATGCAAAAAAAAAAACAGAAAAATCACCTAAGTGTGCCAACTGCGGAGGCATACGCCATGCAAGCTAGCGCAAATGCAGCCACCACATCGAGATTCTCCAAAAACGAATGGGAAATAATAGCAACAACAATAGAAATTATCTTATCAATCCTAATCGCTCACACGCAGAACAAGCGCAAAATCTATCAGCAACCAACTCCAACCCAAACAACGCAAACCAACCAGCCGATCAAACGGCCCCACTTGACACCAATAATATAGTCAAAATCCTTATTGATCTGTTAACCCCTTACCTTCCCCTAATTAAAAACTTTATCACCAGTATAATCCTTTCCTTACTCTTCAATGGACCCTAACCTCCACAAATCCATAGAAAAGCTATCAATCCTTAACTGGAATGTCAACGGTCACTCCTTATACCCTTTCCTGCCAGACATAATATAGACGTAGCATGTATCACTAAAACCCACCTATTAGAAAAAGACACATTCAAAATACTAGGCTACCTAGTGTACAGGAAAGATAGAAACTCCCGAACAGCAGCCGGCGGAGTAGCTATACTTATTAAAAAGAAAATTAACGATGACCCTATCCCTGGCATCGTTAACCTAACCCTAGAAACAGTCGGAACTAGAATTAAATTAAATGACCAAAACCTCACATTAGTAAGCACTTATAGACAATCAAACAAGAAATTAGTAGAGGAAGATCTCAAAGCTACATTCAATACTGCCGAACCACTCTTAATGATTGGAGATTTCAATTTCAAGAATTAATTATGGGGATGCAGAGCTAATCATCCCGAGGAAATTAAGAAGGTTACGTGAGCAAATATTCCTTCTAAGTAATAGCCCCCAAAAAATATACCTACTATCCATATTGTAGCGATCACCTACCAGACTTACTGAACATTGTATCAGAAAAAAACTTTACAAAACCGGTATTTCAAAAGGTAGTAGAGGAGCTTGACTCAGACCACTTACCTGTAATTATATCATTTGTCGCACTCCGCAAATGTCACAGCCAACTCCTAGATTTATAAACGGAGTAATAAACTGGGACAACTTTCAAACCGACCTGGTTAGCGAGCTGAAGTGCCCAATCAACTTAAACAATAACGAAGACATAAATATCGCAATATCCAAGTTAATATCAATAAACAACAATGCACAAAAGGCAACCCTTGCTTTCAAAACCACAAGAAAACCTAACTACCACTATCTACCATACGAAATCACAGAACTAATTAAAAAAAAGCCAAACCAGGCGAGAATGACCAAGAACCAGAAATCCGGAAACAAAACGTCTACTAAACAAGTTAACACACAGCCTAAAACGCGAACTGGATGAGATTCAACTCATATCAGAAATACATCAAAAACCTTCAACCAGGTGATATCGGTATGTGAAGAGCCATCAAGCGTATACTAAAACAACGCGAGGAAATCCCAACACTAAGTGTAGATAATGCACCCCTTGCCACCGATGAAGAAAAAGTAGCAGTCTTTGTAGCTCACTATGAGAAAGTTTTTACTCCAAAATAACTAACTTAGTATTAACTCATCTTACCAATAAATCCCTAGCCTACTTCGTCCACAAAAGCATGGAAGCACGCCCGCATAATGGTCTTCTCAAGCCGGGTAAAGGTAAAAAACTGATAAACAGTTACAGGTAAATATATCAGCCACCACGAATTTCCGAAAAAATAGAAAAGGGATTCGAAAACGACAGTTACACCGTCGCTGTCTTCCTTGATGTCGCCCAGGCCTTCGACAAGGTCTGGCTCGAAGGCTTAAAAAGCAAAATAATTAAGCTCCGAACAGACAACTACCCCAAAACGATAATCTTCTTCTCCCTTGACAACCAAACTTTTGCAGTACGTATCAACACCACAATATCAGAAACAAAGACCATTCGCGCAGGGGTACCGCAAGAAAGTGTGCTGGGACCGGTGCTATTTAATATATTTACATCAGACATCCCCACTACAGAGACAACTTTAGCGACCTTCGCGAACGATACTGCAATTCTGGCGCAACACACCGATCTCAACCAGGCCATAGAGAAAATGCAGATAGCAAGCAATACATTGAATATACTCAGGGTACACCAGATGGAATATCCAAATTAACACTGCCAAGTGTCAAGCAAAAATATTGTCCTTAAGAAGAATCACAAATCCTCCTAACAACAACATTGTTACTTGGAAACCAGCTGACGCTGCCATAAAGCACGTGGAGGTGCTACTCGATACACGGCTCAACTGGAAACTCCATGTAGACCACAAATTAAATCAAGGATATGCGAGGTTGGCACAGCTCTACCCCCTCATTAACAGAAAATCATCGCTCAAGCCAAAATGCACCATCATGATGTATAAATCGTTAAATCGACCACTGGTGCTTTACGCATCGCCACTATGGAGTAACACAGCGAAGACTAACTTGGAAAAGATACAAAGACTCCAAAATAAAATCTTACGCATCGCGGTGAACGCCCCATGGTTCATTCGCAATGAACATCTACACTACGAATTAGGCACACCTACAGTTATAAGTTACATCAGTGCGAGTGCCAAAAAGTTCTTTACGGCCATTTATAAATGCCACAGTGCTGTTCACTATAACATAGGCAGACAAAAGACTCATCAAAGACTAAAACGTAAGCTACCACAAGACTTATACGTAACTGAACCGGAAAGTGATTAGCAACTGTTAATCAAATCTGTAAGGGAACTATCAATTCCCATAAATTATAACTTATATTACTACTACTTCTTATTTTACTTTTCTCAACAATGCCATGAATAACAATGTAAATTATTGTTGAACTGACAAATAAATTAAAAAAAAAAACTGTTAAATATATAAAACGTAAACTAATTAAATGTGAAACATATAATAACAACCCTTGTTCTCATCATGTTTTTACATAGTTAAAAGCCGACTCTATATATACACGATATTTTAAATATTATGGATTAAAAAACATTAACTTTTTGCAAATACTGTTGAGTATTTTGTGTAACACATAAGTTAAACCACAATACATCCGACTTTACATAACAAACTGTAATAAAATGTCAATTTAGGGGTATAATTTGCATTTCTGGCAATATAGAAACAGTTTAAACTTCAATGACTTTCGAAATAATAACTTTTCCAATGCCATTTTGATTTTATTGTCCCATTTTCTTATAATTGCAGTTAGGCCATCAAGTGTTGGTGGTTTTTGTTTCTGAGAAGATACGGTGGAATAATCTCGTATCCAATTTCCAAAATATTGAGTAATAAAAATTTTGTGACGCTGAACACACATTTTTTTCGTTAATGATAAAGTGGGCACAATTTGTATATTGTCCTTATACTGTCTTTATATTTAAACACTGCCTATGTTGTGCATGTAGTAATAATAAGCAAAACAAGGGCTTTCAAATCATACCACAGGTGAGTACATCTGACAGATGTGTCAGAAGACACAGGGCTTCATAGCTATTTGTCTCGCTAAGTCGAAAATAGCAAATTTTAATTTTTAGAGATAACTTCCGTAAAAGTGAACATTGTTGACCCCGGTTTTTTGCAACCATCTATATTACGCATAGTAATTATGGTCAATGTAATTAGATCAATCTGCCATTACTTCTCTTTGTCACAGCAAAAGTCCAAAAAGGGAATATTTGACAAACTCATTTAGGCTAATTCCGAGAGAGATGCCGAACTGCGAAATCTCGGCTATTATCATACAGATTGGAGCTGCCACTATTATGCAGTCATCTTCTTGATTAAAGCATCTGCGGTAACGTATCTGAGCGAAAAAATCGTGCGCAGTACTGTTTTATTTGCGCTCATTTTTAAAAAAAGATGAAAATATTTTATGCCGGCAAGCAACTGTGAGATTTGTACCAGTCTTTAATTGCTAGGTGGTTTGATTTGCAGTGCGTGATGAAGTATGTTTTGCTCCAGTACACGTTATAATTTAGACTCTTACTTTGAACATTTAAATGGCATCTCTCCTTAATTTTAGTAGAGATGCCGAACATATCGCCGAATGAGATGCCCGATTACTTCAAGGTAAATTTACAGGTATTTAATGGAATGCTTTTTTAGAATCGAATACGCCCACTTTCTGTAAAAGACAATGTTCATCCCGGGCAAAGTGGGCCCAAGATCAACTGAATTTAGTTATGACAAAGGTTAGCGAAAATAGGATAACTGAACAAAGCCTGCCGAGAATATGAAATACCCCCAGGACTTTGAAAAGGCGAATTATGAATAACAACCCTGTAAAAGTAGGGCTCTACGTCAGTTTTAGGACCCCAAGCAGAACAAAAAATTGCGCATGTTATAAAACTGCAGAAACATGGATTCACCCCATCGAGACTTGATGTGCGCTTAGCCGAACGTTTGCAAGTTAATCACAAATTTGATAGAGTCAAAGGTTTAGCCGGTTATGATTGCTTAAACTCCTTTTTTTGAAGAAACCCACAACTTGCGCTCAGAAAGGCTGAAGGGCTGTCAAACAGCGCAGTGTGGGAGTGAATAAAAATAAAGTAGCACAATATTTCGACCTACTTCGCAGGACCATGAAAGAAAACGAATTGTTTGATAAACCTTCGAACATTTATAATATGGATGAAGCAGGTATTTAGTTGAATAACAAACCTGTTAACGTTGTTGCTCAAAAAGGTTATAAAGCTGTAACAGTATCGACCGCTGTTGAGAAGCCAGAAACAGTTATGGTGATAACATGCTGCAATGCTGAAGGGGTATTCCTCCCTCCAGCCTGCATTTTCAAAGAAAAGAATTTGAAGAAAGCGTTTATGGATGGCTTGCCTCCAGGTTCCCAGGTATACATGTCTACCAAATCGGCCTACTTCAAGAAAGTGGCTTGGGAAACGTTTTAATCCCAGAAAGAGTGCTGGAAAAAGCCTATTAATATTTGATGGACATGCGTCACACGGCAACAATCTGGAAACTTGGAGGTTTGCTAAAGATAATGATATAATTTTACTATGTCTACCCCACACATCAGTGTTGAAAGCGTTGAAGTATGCATTTAATACTGTATCAAACAGGTGGATTAAAACTCACTTGGATCTCTATTTAGCGAAGCATGATGCAAATCTGCAACAGTCCAAAATTCACTGTCGGAAGTTTTTGCTATAAGTAAATGAACAGAAATTATGTGACAAGTTTACAGTATATATATATATTATCAAGACCTTTCCTACCATACAGTGTAAAGGTATGTATTTACAAAATAACTAAACTAATTCTTGACATAATCTTTAAAACTAAAAATTGTTCTTGATTTCTACTCGTATGTACTAATCTGGTCCACTCCTTTTTGTTCTGTGCCATTACCTTCGCTTCTTGCCATGTTATTCCTTTCTGAAGAAGTTTTTCTTCTATTGTTCTTGTCCATGTTTTTCGTGGTCTTCCTCTTGTTCTACTAGTACCTACTTTCGATTCCCATATTTTCTTAACCTGTCTATCTTTGTCCATTCTAAGTAGATGTCCTAACCATTGTAGCTGTCGTGTTTCTATTTTTTTCAGTGGTTCTACTTTAAGTTCTTCTCGAATTATTTGATTTCGTATTTTATCTCTTCTGGTTACTCCTAGTGCTTTCCTCAGATATTTCATTTCCATACTTTGTAGTTTACTTTCCTGTCTCTTCGTTGTTACCCACGATTCCCCCCCAAATCTCAATGTCGGTAGATAAATTGTTTTATATATGGTGAGTTTTGTTTTCCTAGAAATCTCTTTGTTGTTCAAGAATGTCTTTCCTAGTGCGTAGTACAACTTGGCAGTGTTTTCTATTCGTTTGTTTAGTTCAGCGTCGTGTCCTCCTTTGCTGTCTATAGTAACTCCTAAATATGTGAAACTTTTGACTTGTTCTAATTTACTGTTGTTGATTTTATGTTTGTCTGTTCTTCTTGTTTACCAATTGCCATGACCTTAGTTTTGCCTATGTTAATTTTCATGTTGTAGTCCTCTAACGTTTCTTTCCATATTTCAGATTGTATTGTAGGTCCCTCTCCTTTGGTGCGAATATCACAACGTCATCAGCAAACGCACATTCCGAGATGTTTATTCGTTGCATGTTTCTGTATCCTACACATAATTTCGCTACTTTTGACCTACATGCGTTAATAATGTCGTCCATGAGTAGTATGAACAGCAGAGGGCTTAGTACACCACCTTGTCTTAGGCCATTGCTTGTTATGAACTCTTCCGATTGTGAGTATCTAGTTCTTACATAGTTCCTGCAGTTTTGGTACATGCTTTTGGTGGCATTAAGCAATTGTTTTCCTACACCCCTTCTAAATAGGCTCTTCCAGATCTTTTTCTTGGTGCGCGGTCAAAAGCTTTTTCTAAATCGATGAAGGCTAGATAAACTTTTCTGTCTTATTTTAGTGTTCTTTCTATTACTTCTTTTAAGCTAACTATGTGGTCTTGTATACTATGTGACTTTCTGATTCCGCTTTGATAGTCTATTCGTTGTCTTGCTAGGACTTTTCTTAGTTTCTGTTCTAAAATTCTTTCATAAACCTTGCATGCTATGCTCAACAGTGTTATTCCTCGGTAGTTATGACAACTAAGCCTATCTCCTTTTTGGTACAGTGGTAATATGATTCCCACTTCCCACTCTTTTGGTATTCTATCGGTTCTCCAAGCCTCTTTGCAAATGTCTAAGAATATTTGTGGTCCATATTTTCCCATAGTTTTCAGCATTTATGCCTCTACTCCGTCGTGTCCAGGTGTTTTCCCATTCTTAACGTTTTTTATTGCTTCACATAGTTCCTTCATTGTGGGTTCTTCATCCGTTATTACTTCCATTCTTTCTGCTCTTTGTTCTCCTTCTTCGTCTTCTCTTGAATTTTGTGTTACCGTTTCATCTACTGTTAGGATTTCTTGGAAGTGTTCTTTCCATATCTTTATCGCTTCATTTTCTTCGGTTATGAGTTTACCTCTTTTATTCTTGACTTGGTTTAGTATTGTTTTCTTCTCTGTTCTACAATTTTTGAGCACCCTATAAAATAGCTTCTGGTTTTCTTTGCTCTTATGTTCCATTCTGTGTCCGAACTTCTCCCATGACTTTTCTTTAGCTGTCTTTGTTATTTCTTTAACTTTCTTCCTTTGTTCCTTGTATTCTTGGTATGCTACTTCAGTTTTCTTATTTAAATAATTTTTCCATTTCCGTTTCTTTGTTTTAATTTCGTTTTTAATATCTTCATTCCACCAATCTGTTTGTTTATTTTGGTTATTTATTTTGGCTACCCCACATACTGCCTTTGCCGCAAATTTCAAAATTCTTTTAAATATTTCCCATTTATTGTCTATGTCTTCGTGTAGAAATCGTTCGTCCAGTTTTTAGACTTCTTTCTGTATTAGTTCTTGCTATTTTGTCTGATATTGTTCTTCCTTGAGCATGTAAGTCTTAATCTTTTCATAAACTTTTTTCTTTTGCAAGTTTTCCTTCTTCTTTTTCCTACTAACAGGTAGTGATCGCTGTAAATTTCGGGACCTCTTCTTACCCTAACGTCTTGAATCATATTCCTTTTGGCCTTTTCTATTAGGATGTAGTCGAGTATTGATTTTTCGTCTCTACTTTTAACTTCCCTGGTGTACTGATGTATTTTCTTATGTTCGTAAAACGTATTTGTGACGATGAATTGGTTCTCTCTGCAAAAGTCGAGTATTCTTTTTCCATTATTGTTTCTTTCTTGTTCTCCAAATTTGCCTAGTGATTCTTCCGTTGACTTATTTTTTACTCCTACTCTTCCGTTAAAACCACCTACTGTGATTACTGTCCCTTTACTTTCTTCTGTGAGTGATGTTAGTTCGTTCCAAAATTGGTCCTTACTGTTTACATTATCGTCTTCGTTTGGGCCGTAGACTGCTATTATTGTTATTTTGTGTTGGTCTTCCCCTATTTCTGCTGACATTAATCTTTCATTTATGCATGTCTAATTACAAATTCTTTTTGCCCATTTCTGATTGACAATGCATGCTACACCTCCTTTTGCTCTCTGATTTTCTTGGACTCCGCTGTATATTATAATATAATTATCTTCTAATTGAATCATTCCTTGGCCTTTCTTTTTTGTCTCAGTTGCTACTATTATTTCTATCTCAATTTGTCTCAGTTCATTTACTAGCTCCTTCTCTTTCCCACTAATTCCTCTTACATTCCATGTTGCTAAATTCCATGTTTCATCCTTCTTTTCTTTTTAGGTTCTCTTGTTTTTGTGTCTTTTTGGTGTTTGGGTTGTTGCCTATTCAAATGCCATTTCATTGCCTGGTCGTCGTCTTTATATTTGTCGTGCAATCCAAAATCTGTAATCAGTTTTTTGGGTCGCCGTTGGTTATTTCTCTTGATTTTCTTAACTCTTTCTTTGTCTCTTCCCATCTCCACTCTATTCCATCTATATACAGCTTTCTAAATCCTATTTTAGCGATTTTTCCGTGTGTTCTCTCCTCCTCGGCCCTTTTCCTGATTATGCCTTGTATTTCTCTGTCTTTCTTGGATAAATCATCGTTGATAAATATCTTGACCTCTTTATTCCCTTTTAGTTTGCTTTTGTTCATCATAACTACTTTCTTATCAATGGAATTTTCTAGCTCGATTAGACAGGTTTTTTGGCCTAGTTTCTTAGTTGATCTAATTGGTACTTCTATTCCCAGTTTCTCTTTGAATACATTCAATATGCCTTCTTTCAAAACCTTAGGGTCATCGATATCAATTTCTAAGCCTTGTATTACTAAATTATTTCTCCTTTTTTCGTTTTCTAATCTCTCAACTTTTCCTTTTATATCTTTTAGTTCTCTTGTCATATGTTCATTTTCACGTTTGATGCTTTCGTTTTGTTCTTGTAATTTTTTGATCTCGTCTTTATATTCCTGTTGGTTCTTACGAATTTCTTTGACTTCTGTAGTGAGGTTCTGCATCATAACAAACAATTTTTGTAATGTATCGTCTTGATTTCCTTTTTTTCTGGCGATCTCTTTGTTAATTTACTTCTACTGAATACGTCTATTTGTTCCGATGGTTTCCTTTTCTTTGTTCCATCTTCCGATGTACTAAACTCATTCTCAGAACTATCCATATTTTAGGTTTGGTTTTAATAATTCTGAGTGCGGCTCTGTTCCGTATTTACTATTTACAATATTGTATGTACAACTGTGCTCAGCGATAGGAGCCTTGCCCGAATCTACTTCTCGGAGGTCAAGTCTCCTCTGATGCACGTACTTAAATATTAAACTGAGAAATTAGCAGTTTTCTCTTACCTTAATTGGCACACTTATTTTTATTATTTCCACCTTCACCGTTATGCTTTAAATAGTATTATTATTTGCTCGAAACCTCCCAAAATGGGTAAATTGCTTCGGAGCGATTTATAAACACATGCACTTACTCTAGGCCAGAACCGTACTCCAAGTTTGCAGTAAATAAGTAAATTTGCTTCTTACAGGAATTTTGCCCATATAATCCGTCAGCTATACCAGATTATGCATTCGTTGAAGTCCGTCCTGCAGGCTGGGAACAAGTGCAAATAGCTGCTCAAATAATAACGCATCAAGAACATCTTGAGGAATTTGAGGAACAAAAAGACCTGGAAAAGCACACATCTGAATGAAAATGACCAGAATCTAAACTTAATGGATACAATGAATCATGAGTCAATTAAGCCGATTCTCGCATCAGGTATAATCCTAGATCAAGAGTTGCCAGTTCCAGAAACGGTAATCAGTGTTAAGACAAGAGTAAAAAGAGTTGCCGAAATTCTGGCTTCTCCGGAAAATTTAGCTAAGAGGGAGAGCATTAGCGTTGCACAAGAACATAAACGAAATAAGCAAAAACGAGCAGGTCCAAAAACTAATTTAATGTAAAACAAGCATCTCGAGTGATACCTTGGTCGACCTTTTATTGGATGATTCCACGGACGAAGAGCATGCGGATGATCAAAGTACATCTTGTATTGGCTGTAGGCAAGAGTATTTAAAAACTAAGAAAAAAGATTGTAGTCAGTAGATGCACGACTGTTGTCCGAAATTTGCAAATGTTTGCCAAAATTCTTCTCAAAAGAAGAATGCCGCATGGGATTTTTGTTTTTGTAAACAAAAAGGTCTTCGGGAGCAAGTACTAGGAAAATGTAATAACTCATACTACACCATCTGGCAATATTATAAAACTCTAATTTAAAAAATTTAAGAATATAAAATGTCTGATCAAGAAAGAAAAAGCTCAAAGCTTATTTTTATAGAAAGTTATAACCAAAAAACTAAAACTAACTTAGACGATGATGTAAAAAATAACTTTGTATGTTTATATGTTCATGGTGTTTCAATAATTTTTTTTTTATTATTTATTTATTCACTATTTGCGATTTGTATACACAATAAGCAAATTTGATACATAAGTGATTAAATGACATGAAAATGCGTTAGGATTAACGTCAGTGACTTAAACCTATAAGTAACTTAGAAGCCGAGGAGATGTGGTTAGACTATTACAGTGGGCAAGTAAGAACTGCTATCTTGATTGCTAAGTAAATCTATAAGGTAGTTGTAGTGGTTTAACTCGGCTTAGTCTTTGAGTGTCCAAACTGTTATCGAGTAAATTCAGCGCAAAAGGATTGCTGTGAGACTCCAATTTACTTAGGTATCGCTCACTGAGTTTGGTAATGGTTTCTTTCACTGTGTCCACTTTGAAGTCGCGCAAAATATCAATGTTTCTTGTGCGTCACACATTGCACGTCGCATTTTTGTCTGAAATCTTTCGATGATTTGAATATTGGTGTTTGCTGCTGACCCCCATAACTCTATGCCTTAGGCCCATATTGGTTTGAATGCAACCTTATAAACTAAGAGTTTATTTTGAAGTGACAACTTGGATCTTCTACCGAGCATCCAGTAATGTTTGCTGAACTTGATCCCCAATTGTTTTCTTTTATGCCAGATGTGTGCCCTCCATGTTAACCCCTTGTCGAGGTGCATGCCGAGATATTTTACCTCCGCAATCTGCGGTAATGGTGTATTGTTGATATGGATTTGCGCTGTATTTCCTCTGCATTTTGTAAAGGTGATATGTAGCGATTTGGTTTCGTTCAGTCTAATCCTCCATCGCTTGGTCCATGTCACTACTTCGTTTAGATGTGCTTGTATCATTTTAACGGCTATTTCAGGATCTTTGTGTTTCGTCAGGATGGCTTTATCATCCGCAAATGTTACTGTTAGAGATTGTGTGTTGGTGGGTACATCAGCTGTATAGAGCAGGTATAACATAGGTCCTAAGACACTGCCTTGTGGGACTCCAGAACGTGCCGGATACAGTTCACTTAGTTGTTGTCCGTATTTAACCTGGAAGAGTCTATCCTCTAGATAGGATTTCAATATAATAAAATATGGATGAGGCAATGTATGTTTCAATTTATAAAGGAGGCTATCATGCCACACTTTATCAAAAACTTTGCTGTCATCCAGGAACACTGCCGTGCAGTATTGCTTCTCTTCGAATGATTGGTTGATGTAGTCAACATCTCGATGAACCTGCCGAATGGTGGAATGCTCATATCTGAAGCCAAACTGATGATTAGGTATAAGATTTAGCTCTTCAATGATAGGTGTTAGTCTATTGGCAAGCAGTTTTTCAAAGAGTTTACTTATAATCGGCAAGAGACTGATTGGTCTGTAAGAATCAGTTAGGTTTGGTGTTTTCCCTGGCTTAAGAATCATAATTACTTGGGAGACTTTCTATTGTGCCGGGAAGTAACCTATTCTCAAAATTGCGTTGTAAATAGTGGTTACCATTACGAAACCTTTGCGGGGGAGTTCTTTGATTATTTGCCCCGTTACTAAATAAAAGCCTGGAGCTTTATTTGAGTGAAGATTTGTGTTGATGATTTCGCGAACTTCTTTTAACGTGAACAGTTTTAGCATTGGCGACATTTGAAAGGGGGTCTCTAGATATTCCCGGATTTCAGAATCTTCTTCGATGGTAGTGTTTCAACAAATGAAAGCAAACAATTATGTTTTACATTTGATTCAATCTCATGATTAAAAATTTAAGAAACGCAAGAACCAACTCAAACAGGTTTTAGAATCTATGGTATAAGATGGTAATAGGTAGAATTAAATAATAGCCAGCAATTTATTTTTCTAATTTATGCATTACAGTTAACTGCTCTTTAATAACTTTTCGATTATTATTATCATTATAGCATTTTTGTCGTCGAAGTTTGTATATAACTTTTCTACTAATTGAGCGCATAAATACTGCAGCATATATGTGTGGCATAACAATTAGTGCGTCATTTCTTAGCGCTGTAATGATTTCGGCCACTAATTGATTGCGGGTATAGTACGGACGGGATTCCTCGTCCTTAATTAAGGACCCGGGGCGTGCATTACGCTAACTGCGCGAATTTCCGCCGGCCGTCATTGTTTTATTTTATTGATTGAGGAATATTGCGGCAGTTAAAAAACGGCGGGCCGGCCGTTTATTCTAAATGAAGGTAAATTATGTGCGACGTGTAAAATATAGTCCCTTATTTCCACTAACAACAAGTATTTATGGCCGCGCTCGGCCATTATTAACACAAATTTGTGAACCGTAAATGACCGCGGCCAAATATTTTGATTCGGCTGCCGTAAAAGAAGAAAACAGGAATATTTACGCGCAGCGCGGCGTATAAACCGCGCGCGCAATGATTGCGGCGTTAAGGTAAAACGGCGGCGAATAGCGGGGCGCGCGCTAGCCGGAAAATGGCCGCCTTTTTGTCACACATTTATTTATCGCCCCGCGAACGGCATAACAAAAATTTTATCGAGCGGACGTTTGGGCAATTTCTGCTGCTTCCATAGCGCCGGGCTCGTGAAGGACGTGCAAACGTTTCCTTTGCGACCGAAAATCCTTCTGCTGTTACGTATTGTGCCGCTAGAACACAGCGGCCGTTAGGCAATGAAATATGATCGCCGCGGCCCGCTCGGGCACTAACAACACCATCTTAGAGCATTTGCATACCTAATAAATGTATTTGTGATACGGCGCATTAGTCATATTTCGGCCGCGGTTTTCCCGGCCCCATGCAAATCCGCGGCCCCGCCGCGCAGATTCCAGTAACGAGGATTCCAATAGAGTCCGCGGGGTGTTGGCCGCGAGCCATCCGGACAATGGTTCTGCGGCATCACCCGCGGGCCGATCAATCATGCCGCCGGAATCGGTGTACCCATTGTCTGGCGATAGACGAGCGTCCATTAGAGCGGCAAAAAACCGGCGGATCCTTCGAAACCGAAGTAAAGCTCCTAAGCCGCGGAGGTCCTAGGGGGCTAATTGGAAAAACATGCCATGATAGACAACAGGGCACCGAGCAACTTCGTTATTAATAATTCGTGCAACAGCAGTACGCGATGGAACAAGCTTAAGCCACGATCTACTTTATCCACATACAATGGGCACTTTAGCAGCGAGTCCCGCAATAATCAACAATCACAATAGTCAGGATGAAAAAGAAAAACATGAAGCAAGTATAGGGTAATCCAAATTGAACTAAATTGAATAAAGCACAAAATAATGGAATATTTAAGTTGCATTGCTATTAGTATAAAATACAAACGTAGAAGTTACTTATGAAATACGATGTCGGCCAAAAGGTTTTTACGATTACACAGCCAGATAAAAAATTTTTTGTCCTGATCTGGGGGTCTGGCCATGTTTACTACATGTTTTTGGGGTCGCTGGATCCAAATCCGGACGCACATAACTCTAAGAATAAAGTTGAAATATGAAAATCCAAGCTCTTAAGCCCCATAACCTGATAACCCGTTTAACCACTGAACAGCGGGGAGGTTGCACGATCGAGTTTTTTATATCGTGTAGCCCTTAAAAGGGTGTTTGTTAAAGCTGCTTATGTAAGGCATATTTTATTTTAATTGTTCTCTTTCTTTGAGCTGCATCGAGTTCTTTTCTCTTCAAGTGACCTATGTAAAGGGTTGCTTTTACGCTTCTTGTTTCTCTTTTGAGCATCCAATAAAAATTTGCTATCATATTAACGTCCAACCGTCCCTGATAGCGAGTTTCAACAATTCAATATCTTGATGAAAACGTTCATCCTGTTCTTCACTGAAATGTCTCAGATTATCAGAAAATTCATCAAGATGGGAGTGCAGAAAATGCATCTTAAGTTTCTCGTAGTTACCATATTGGCAACTATTTCTTTGTACTGTAGACTTTTTTGGTTTCCTGGCAAGTTTCGTGCAACTTCTCGAAAACTCAGCCAAGCTGCTTTCTACCTATCATTCATCTTACTGATAAAGACATTATTTCTAAACATTTTCCAAATTTGAGGACCATCAAACGCCCCTTCTTTAATTTGGCATCAAAAACTCCAGGGAATACTGCTTATAGGTGCTCGAAACATTTACCCGTCTTATCAAGAGTTTTAACAAACTGTTTAATTAGACCTAGCTTTATATGAAGAGAAGAGATTAGAATTTTCGATAGATCTACGTGGGATTCATGCATGATATTATGCGACTCAGGTGTGAAGGAAGTTATAATTGACCGATCTCGTACCTTATAAGGCTGCTGTCTCTCTCTATTATCCTGTAAACATAAGTAGCAGGAGTACTTTGTAAAGCCGGACTGTTGCCCGAGTAACATGATTATGATCTTTAAATCTCCACAGAGCTTTCATCTATGAAGCTTGTAGCCGATTTTCTTCAAAAGCACTTGCATGTTCTCATATTTTTGCTGCATTATAGTCGAGTGAGCAATTGGTATAGAAGCATAGACGTTGGTATTATGGAATAACGTTGCCTTAATACTTGTGTATTGAGTAATGCAGTTATGTGGATTATGGGGTTTAATGGTTAAACGAATTATCGGTTATGGGGCTTAAAAGTTTAGATTTTCATATTTCAACTTCATTCTTAAAGTTATGTGCGTTTAGTATCTTAAACTATGGGTTTTATGAGGTTATGTCAGAATCCTGATCTGATGGGGTTAAATGGACCCCGGTTTCAGATTCAAAGACCCCAAAACGTAGGTTAGAACAAATTTTTTTTGTGTGGCTGAGTTATTAGCGGAGTTTTCCATGAATATGGTTTTATTACGACAATTTCAAATCTGGTACTCTCTTTTAACCCTGGTTTTTTGCTATGAATATTTTCGTTCAAACAACCCTCGAGAAAAGTTTAATGGAGTTAGATTGAACGGCCGAGGTGGCCAATAGATGTCACCCCTCTTCAAGTTAACACTACCAGGATATTTTGTTTGAAGTAAAATGAATGTTTCACATGCTGTGTGGCATGTGGCTCCATTTTGTTAAAACCACATATTATTCAAGTTAAAGTTTCATTGAAAAACAAAATTATTAAAAAGATATTCTTTATCACCTATGCATAAATCAGCAAATGTTGTGTTCTCTAAACCCAGTTAAATGAGTTCTTGAGTTAATTGAATATTTTATGCCTGTAAATGCAAATCTTTTGTTAAAATGCCTTGCTCACAATTAGTGGTGTGTGACATATTTACTCGCTGTGAACGGCGATGAATTGACGTGTTTGGTTATTCAGGTATACTATCACTACCACTATAAGCCAGTTGCTATACACTGTTGAATGTAACCCTTTTATATTTTCTTCCATTTCTTTTTATCTGCTGCTATTCTTATCCACTTTGTTCCGGCAATTTTCTTTATAATATCACGTCACCGAGTAATAGGTCTTCCAGCTCTTTTTGTGTCTCGAAATTTCCAATCTAATATACGTTTAGCCCATCTTTCGTCCTTTGTTCGGACTTTATGTCTTGCCAATTTCCAGTAAAATTGTGTAATTCGTTTAATGTCTGTTAGTATTTACGGTCGCTTAATCTAATTCCTAATATATATTTTTCTTGTGCCCTTTGCGTGCGTGTTAGCCTCTAGGCGTTTTTCTTTGTCAAACTCCACGTCTCTGCTCCATAAGTCAGTAATTGGAATACGCATTGGTTGTGTACTTTCGTTTTTAACACATTCGGAATATCAGACTTAAAGATATAATTTAGTTTTCCTAATGAACTCCAAGCTAATCTTATTCTTCTTGTTATTTCTACGCTGATGTTATCTTTTTCTGTTATAATATTATAGTTATCTACTACTTCTAACAGTGAATCTTCTAGGGTAATGTTGATTTTTTGTGTATTGCTCATTATATTCGTTTTTGCTTTATTTAATTATGCGATCATCTCTTATAGCTCTTGTTGATTATTGCTAAAGTCCGAATGTTCAGGCAAAATACCTAATATGCCTAAAAATGCTTATTTTGACTATTTTTATTTATAAATGCCTTTTTTGCTTCTAACAGTTATAACTGCCTATTTAGTCACATAAATTTGGTTTTTCATAGAACAAATAGCAGCAACAAAAGTCCTACCTACTTTAATTACTTGTACCCAGTAATTTGTTAATCCCTTACCGAGAATTCTACCTGAAAATGTATACCTACTTTAGTATTAATGCCTACTTTGTTTGGTGATTTGTATTCATGTTCATTCATCTTACAAGAAAATTTGCTTTTGCCACAATGCCAAAAGTGCGTTCTTTTGTCATTGACAAATTAAATAAATTTATACGAGAGTTTGGAAGTGAAGTTTTTTAGCGATGGTTCTGTGTGTTCTTGTAAAATCTGTGAGAAATCAGTGAATTTCGAGAAAAAGTATTTTGTTATTCAACACACCCAAGGACTCATCCATAAAAAGCAATCGAAAAGAAAGTGGCCGCCCCCAAAAATTCGTTATTGAAAACGTTTGTGTTAACATCCAATCGAGTTTTCGTTTGACTTGTGTAAAGCTTTTGTGAGTGCTGGAATTCCGTTATGGAAATTACAAAATCCGTCATTGCGGTTTTCCGAAAAGCAAGTCAAACAAAATTTACCAAATGAATCAATGCTCAGAAAAAAATGATCTCGACAGAACAATAAATGAAATTCGAGGAAACATGAAAGACGCGAAGATGCTACAGGAAGGTAAGTTGGAAATTGCAAGCTTTAGCCGTATCATTACAACCTGATTTTGCAGGTACATCGGCAATGTAATTGTTAGATCTTTGGAGCCAAATTATGCATCTAAAATTTATTTGTTAAATACCGAATCTCTTGAGATACAATTGCACAGTTATTCACGACTTCCCTGTTATTACTTTGGACAGAGAAAATTATTTTTGTCAACGTCCTTATGTTCGTAACCAATGCTGCCCCAGAGGAATTTTCGGACGTGCATATGTTCATATAGTTAGTAAAAAAGATGTTTCTAAAAATACCATCTAGGATAAGACTTTTTAAAGAAATGGTGTCTGACTTAGCTCTACCACCTCAACCAATATTAACTAGATGGGGTATGTAGATTTCAGATGTATGTTACTACGCTACCAATTTTACAAAAATTGAGGAAATAGAAGTTTAGACGAAGATTCGGCAGCATCAATCAAAACAGCCAAAAAACTTTTTGCGAAAAAAAGTTTACAGAGTGATATGGCCTTTATTATGTGCAATAGGTACTACGGTACATTATAGAAATGCAGAATGGTGATGGAGTACCAGCATTTTGCCCCTCTGTGAGTTTGAGTTTGAATATCAGTCCAATCGATATCTTCAATACGGCTTGTCCGATTAAGCTCAAAATTTGCATATATATTTTTTAGGACCTAAGGAAGAACTCTAATGAGCAAATTTGACGAACCGTTAGGATTTCAAAAAGTATATTCAATATCAAGTTGTTTGATTAATTAACAAAAACTGTATTTTGTTTATCACAATTTGTTTAGCACATTCCTTTCAAGGTTTACCTTTTTATTTCAACTAATTACGCTGTGATTGTTAGTGCAATAGTAAGTTTAGAAAGCAGGGACTTAATTTTAATCACTTCCATCAATATTGTAAATAATACCATACGAGACATATGCAGTGTCTCAGACAATGAGGAACACACTATTAAGGAAAAATGTAAAACTGTATTATATTTACTATAAATCAAGATTTTCAAGTTGTAAAAAATCCAGCTTGTATTCTTTCTGGAGATGCAAGTGTAAAAAATGTAAATTACGATGTTCCAGAAATCACGTGTTTCACATTTGCTCCACTAATATCAGTAGATGTACAGCAATCTTTTTCTCAGCTAAAATATTTATTGTTCGACAGCAGACAATCCTTAACGATAGAGAATTTAAGAAAACTTCTTACTATTATCTGTAATTCTTGTAAATAATATTTTTTTTTACTATTGTATAATTAAAAATGCAGCCTACATGATAAATTATATAATAAAATCACTGAAACAATAATGCCTAGTTAGTTTCTTAAAATGCCCATTTCATCTTTTTAAATGTCTATTTTCGAATTTTTTAGTGTCTATTTGCCTACTTATTTTAATTATTTTTAGTACTTAAACATTCGGGCTTTAGTTATTACCTGCTATTACTACATCATCTGCGAATCTCAGATGGTTTAAGTATATACCGCCAATTTTAATTTTTTTTTCTTCCAAGTCTAACAAACTGAAAATACCTTCTAATGCAGCTATGGACGGTTTTGGGAATATAATATCTCGCTGTTGCACTCCATTTTTATGGAAATTTAATTTGTGTTGTATACCTTTATGTACATGTAAACGTTTTTAATTATATTTATATATCTGCTGTCAATTCAACACTTTTCTAAGGCATTTAAAGTAGTCCATATTTCAATGAAATCGAAAACTAAAGTCTACAAAGGCCACGTACAATCTAAAGTTATATACGTTACTCTTTTCTATGAAAGTTCTTAATGTTTATATATAGTCGCATGTGTTGTATCCTGACCTGATGAGCCACCTGTTTGCATGGTTGGTAGTCATCTAGTTTATTTGTCAAACGGTTCGTAATTATACGTACGAAAAGTTTATGCGTTTGTGACTAATTAGCCTATAGTTATCTAGTTGTAAAGGATTTACTTTCTTATATATAACTTCTTCTCCGTGCCCTAAGGTCCATGATTTAACTCCGTATAAATGTACAGAGAAGGCATAACATCTGGGTAATCTAACCTTCGTATTTAGTTTTATGTCATGATTACAAATACGTTTTTCATTTTTATAAATGCTGTTCTGGTTTTAGCTATTCTGCCCCTTATGTCTAGAGAGATATATTCTATTCTTCTATTATCAACGTTTAATTGTCCAGGAGGTATAGCATTTTTGCTAATTACCATGTATTTTGTCTTTTGACAATTTAGTGATAGTCCATATTTCTTGCTAGCTTGATTGATCTTATTTAACATCGCTTGCAGATCGATTAGATTGTTCTCAAGAATTAATCTGTTCTTTGCGTACCTTATATTATTAATGGTTCTACCATTGACTACTATTCCAATGTCATTATTTTCCTGTATCGGTTTTTTAAATATCTCCTCCGCGTAAAGATTGAATAATACTGGGGACAAAAAACAAACTTGGCTTACTCTTCGCTGTATTTTTATTGAATTTGTTATTGGATCATCTACTCTGATCTTCACGGATTGATTCCAGTATAGGTTAGTAACTATCCTTATGTCCTTTACGTCTATGTCTATTTTTTCTAGAATTTTTACTATTTTTTGGAATTGTACTCGGTCAAAGCGCTTATGATAATCTATAAAGCTAGCATGCACATAGCCGAGTACAAGCAGTGTTACAGTGCAGACGTTCTTTGGTTTACCTGATATCAGTGCGATACGCTTGACCTTAAAGCTATCCGTAGCTAATATTGTAAGTAAATTTTATTTTACTTATTTTCAACAAAATAATTACAAGCTCCGTAAATGAATTAATGGATTGTCAAGCGCAAAATGGGTAGTTTAACACCGCCCGCTAATAGCGTTCAAAAACGATATGCATAGACCACTCAGTGGTCAGTTTAAGAAATGCCGTAAGGTCTTAAGCTCGATGATAGAGAAACTCCAACTACACCTCCCCGTGGTAAAGGATGGGAACACCTAAGGATTGGTGGCAAACGTAGCTCTGGAGACCGAATGTGCGCCGGTATAAGCAAACAAACCTGACTCCCGGGTTAGGATGGGCACCCTATTGTCCAGAGGGCGAGAAATCGCCCTCGAATGCGGAGGAATCGATAAGAAGATCAACGGCATTGGGATCAGGAAGGCAACGGAAAACCACCTGATTAGAGGCACAAAGTGCATTTCCAAGAAAAAATCAAGATGGCAAACAGTTGCAATAATACAATGAATACTAATCATGGTAATCGGAACCCAAGATTCGGCAGGAGAAGAAACACCAGCAAGGCTTCTCAGGTCGTCATTCAGCGAAACCCTTGCAAATCACAAGACCAACAAAGGTTAAAATTGTCAAAGAGTCCAATCAAAATTGGAACTTGGAATGTCCGTACGATGGCCCAATAAGGAAAAATTAATAACGCAGTAGCTGAAATCAAAAGACTTCAACTGGACATAATGGGGGTAAGCGAGATGAGATGGCCAAACAATGGCCAATACTTAATAGACGAACACCAAGTATACTATTCAGGAAACGAAAAAGGTCAATTTATAAATGGTGACGGATTGATACTATCAAGCAAACTTCAAAAATATGTTACTAACTTCATACCTGTATCAGAGAGACTAATACTTGTCCAACTAAGTGGAAATCCCATAAACATAAATATAATACAGGTCTATGCCCCAACAGCCGAAGCGGAGGAAGACAAAATATAAGAGTTCTACGAATCTCTTAAAATACATTGAACCAACTAAAAAGCAAGAACTAACTCTTATTATGGGAGATTTAAACGCTAAAATAGGCCAAGGTAGAAGCGGAGAGCATATCGGTGAATACGGACTGGGAGTACGAAATGAGCAGGAGAGCGACTTAAAATGTTCGTAGAAGAAGACTTTGTTATCCTTAATACATTATATAAGCTACCACCAAGAAGACTCTACACATGGACCGCCCCACCAACCCCGACGACCCAAAGAAAGAGTACGAAACCAAATCGACTATCTTCTAATAAACAAACGTTATCGCAATAGCTGTTTAGCCAAAACATACCCTGGAGCGGACATTGCATCAGACCATTGCTTATTAGTAGGAAAATTCAGATTAAAACTAAAGAAATGCTTGAGAAAAATTGTAAAAAGAAATGGGACCTTAGGAAAATAAGTGATAGCCCGCAAACGCGTGGGAATATGACACAAGAACTAGGTGTAGCATGTGAACAGAGTATAAACAAAAACCAAACGGTAGAAGAAGCACTTCGAGACATGACAACATCCTTTGACAAAATCGGAGATAAGTATCTGACAGTACAAAACCGAAAGAAAAAAAGTGGATGACTGACGAAATCCTACAATTAATGGATGAAAGAAGAAAAGCAAAAATAACGACACCAGATACAAAGAAATCCAGAAATTAATAAAATACAAAATAAGGATGGCTAAAGAAACATGGCTAACAACACAATGCAAAGAAATTGAACAATTAGAACAAAAACAGGATGCATTTAACATGTATAAAAAAGTAAAAGAAGCTGCAGGAATCTACAAAGTAAACAATACAACAAGGCTACTCAACAAGGACGGAAAAATAATTATAGAACCAGACGCAAAAATTTCTGCCTGGCAGAAATATGTTGAAGACCTTTTCGAAGACGTTGATAGATCAGATGAACCTCAAGAATATCCAGAAGTAGAGCCCTTACCCATCACCACCGACGAAGTGGAAAAATGCATAAAACAGTTAAAAATCGGAAAGGCTCCAGGTCCTGATCATATACATACCGAATTTTTAAAAATGATGGACGAAGCGAGTGTAGAATGGCTAGCAAAAATTTTTAACATTATCTATACCACCGGAAAAATCCCTGAACCGTGGTTAAGATCAACATTTGTGACAATCCCCAAAAAAACCAAATGCTAAATATTGCGAAGATTACCGCACCATCAGCCTTATGAGTCACCTCCTAAAATTATTTCTAAAAATTATACACCGCAGAATTTTTACAACGTGTGAAGCACAAATAAGTAGAGAACAGTTCGGATTCCGCAATGCCTTGGGAACTCGCGAAGCTATTTTTAGCCTACAACATGATATCAGAAGACATCAAGATAAAACGCGGTCTCAGGTAAGGATGCGTACTTTCTCCTCTTCTGTTCAACGTGTATTCGGAACACATCTTTCAGCAAGCTCTGGGCAGCATAGATGATGGAATCAGAGTCAACGGAGAAATATTAAATAATTTTAGATATGCGGATGACACGATAGTGTTTACAAACGACATCACCAGTCTCCAACGAATTATGAACAGAATTACAGAAGTTAGCAAGCGGTTCGGACTGACCCTAAATACCAAAAAGACCAAATATATGATAGTTACAAAAAATCACATTGTTAACACTGGATTAACGATTGACAACAACAGGATCGAACGTGTGCGAAAATATACTTACCTTGCGACAACAATCGATGAAAACTGGGACCACTCACTGGAAATAAAGTGTAGAATTGAAAAGGCGAGAGCAGCGTTCGTAAAAATGGCCAAACTATTCAAGTGCCATGAATTATCTTTACCCATTAAATTAAGACTACTGAGATGTTGTTTTCAGCGTATTGGTGAATGGAGCAGAGACGTGGACACTGACAGAGGCATCAAGACGAAAAATAGAGGCCTTCGAGATGTGGTTGTACCGCAGAATCCTCCGTATATCTTGGACAGAGCATGTAACCAACCACACCGTGCTGAGGAAAATGGGGAAACAAGAAACAGAAGTCCTCACAACAATAAAAGTTTGTAAGCTGGAGTATCTAGGGCACATCATGCGCAACAATCAGAGATATGGGCTCCTACAATTGGTCCTCCAGGGTAAGATCGAAGGAAAAAGAAGCATCGGCAGAAGACGCATATCGTGGCTGAAAAACCTGCGAGTATGGTTCAATACAACAACAACTGGACTGTTTCGTGCCGCTGTTGATAAAGTCCGTATTGCCATCATGGTTTCCAACATCCGAAACGGATCGGAACTTTAAGAAGAAGATAGACCACTCAAGACTTGTTAACCAGTAATAAATTCCATCTACCAGCCGATTTGAAAAATAAAGTAACTAGCGGCGAATCTTCCAGCATAATGGTTCATAAAACACAGCCACAGTCAGAAGCTCATAATACACCAACCATCAATGTCCCACCTATTTACTTACCAAATACCGTAAATCATAAAGCCTTAATGGAAGACATGCAAAAACTAGCATCTGGAACCTTTACAACAACGTATAGCACAACAACATTACGCATTAATTTAACAAAAGATAAAGATTTTCGAAAACTAACCAAATATTTTACAGAAAATCAAATTCAATATCATACTTACCAAAATCCAAATGACGAACCAATTTCCGTAGTAATTAAAAATGTTCCACTTTCTCTGTCAGGCCAAGAAATCAAAATTGAACTAGCTAGTCGGGTACCAGTGATGAAGGTAACACGATTGTACACCAGAGATAGAAAACCTCTACCCGTCTGTGCACTGAAACTAACCAATAACGAACAAGCTAAACGAATATACTCACCGAAAGCAAATCCAAAAATATCACAATGCTACAGATGTCAGCAGTATGGCCATATTAAAAATTACTGCAGATTAGGACCAGTTTGTCTTAAATGTGCTGGTAACCATTTACATTCTGATTGTAAAAAAACACCAAATGAACCACCAAAATGTGCCAACACGAACTCAACCTAGAAACTCATACATAAACACCACACAGACATTTGCAGACAAACTCAAAAGCGGACTAACCCATAGCAACAATGCTTCCACCTCATCCACTACTTCAGCACTACCCAACAACCTCATTCAAACTCTCCTTGACCTTATTACGCCTTACCTTAGCCAAATTAAAACATTTATTATTAACACTCTTCTACCGATGCTTACCAATGGACCATAACCAAAGAAAAACAATACAAAATTTAACTATCCTTAACTGGAATCAACATCAGCGCTCATTATTTCTTGCTTTCCGAGCGAGATACAACGTGGACATCGCCTGTTTATCAGAAACGCACCTTCACGAAACCATAAACTTTTGTATCTCAGGTTATCATGTCTATCGTAAGGATCGAAACTCCAGAATAGCCGGTGGTGTAGGGATAATTATTAAAACCAAATATGAGCACATCCAACTTCTCTAATCCCAATAAAGGTTAAACTGGATGATCAAAGCAGCGTAATCATTGCTTGTGTCTACAGGCAACCAAACATAAAAATTGTTGAAGAAGAAATCAAAAGAATTTTTGACACAACCCAACCAATACTAGTTATAGGTGATGTAAATTCTAAAAATACCCTGTGGGGGTGCAGAGTCACAAATACTGAAGATATTAAGCTGCAAAATCTTGCAATAGCTAACACCTTTCAAATTCTGGTACCTGGCGACTACCAGCGGGATATATTCGATATTGTTCTCCAGAAAAACTTTAATAAACTTATCTTTTAAAGTGCCATACTCGAATTAAACTCTGATCATCTCCCAGTACTGGTGTCATTTAACAATACATTAACCATCAAACAACCTATCCTAAAATTAATTAATGACAAAATGGATTGGAACGTCTTTGAAGGCCAGCTCAATAGCAAACTCCATTCCCCAACAAGACTTTAAACAGCTAAAGACATCGAAGCGGCTGTGGATCACATTACATTAACAATTGAAGAAAGTGTATGGGTTCTTAGAACAGCTAATTAGCCTGTTCTCTAGACACCATCACACAATTTTCCTCCCGGATACATCATGGACTTAATTAAAAAGAAAAGCCGAATTCGGCATCAATTGTAAAGAAACAGAAATTCCCAACTTCAAACAAGATTAAACAACATAACGCATCAAATCAAAAGAGAACTTGACAACTTACGGATCAATTCATACCAAAAACACATAGCGGATATCAGTCCAGGAGATTGGGGACTGGAAAACAACTAGAAAGATTTTAAATCAAAAAGAAGAATTTCCTACGCTGTTAATGCTGTCTACACTTCAGACGCAGAAAAATCAGCTGCCTTTGCTGATTATCTTGAAAACACATCCACTCCTGCAGTCTCTCGCGCACACACTCACCACACACAAATCATAAACGATATTGAACGAAGAGTGCCAATCCCAAAAGATATTCAACCTACTTCGCTTAATAAACTCAAGACATCATAGAAAATCTTCCCGAAAGGAAATCTCCTGGCCCCGACTTGATCACCAATACAATTCTTAACACCTCACACTGATGGCTATAGCTTATCTATGTTCTACTTACAATGCCTGTATGAGGCTAGATTACTCTTCACAGTCCTGGAAACTTGCACATATTCTGATGTTTAGAAAATCAGGAAAAAACAAAAACAAAATAATCAGTTACAGACCTATGTCTGTTGACATCATTTTCAAAAATCCTTGAAAAAATTGTTTATAATCGCTTGTTAGAACACATTGAAAATCTTAATATATTACCAAAATTTCAATTTGGCTTCAGAAAAGGCCATTCAACAAGTCATCGATTACAAAGAATCAGCGAACTCATTGGACTTGGATTTCAAGATAAACATTGCACTGCAGCAATTTTTCTCGATGTAGTACAGGCATTTGACAAGGTGTGGGCTGAAGATCTAAAAAGAAAGATCCTTGTCATTGATATGCATACATATCTAAAGGCACTCATTTTCTTTTTTCTAGACAATAGAACCTATGCAGTTAAAGTTAACACAACACTGTCTGAAACCAAAATGTGTCGTGCTGGAGTTCTGGGCTCAGTCCGTCTGTAATGCCTACGCTTAACGCAACAATAGCTACCTTTGTGGATGACACATGTGTTTACCCAAGCTGATAATCTTAACGAAGCAATTAACAAGCTATGCTGTTGGTTCAAACTCTAGAACATTACCATAAACCCCGAAAAATGCCAAACGAAAATATTTACTTTGCAAAGACTCAACAATCCTGCTTGCTTATACATTGACAATAATGTAATACCCTGAAATCCTAATGACGGTGGAATCAAATACCTAGGGGTATATCTCGATATCCGTCTAAGCTAGAAATACCACATTAACCAGAAATTTACCCAAGGATACATTAGATTAAGGCAATTATACCCTATTATATCCTAGACTTCATTATGACTATAATATGATCACTGTCAATATCTGGTCCTGCGCAGCTTCTTGCATCTTTTATTTGGTTTTTGAATCTCTGTCTGACCGTAACATAGTCTATTTGGTAGCGCTTAGTATTTCTTGGCATCTTCCAAGTAGGTATATCTTTTTTTTTGTGGTGTTGGAATAATGTGTTTGTAATTATCAGTTTATGTTTAGCACTCAATTAGGTGTTCTTCACTTAGATTTTTTTTTCCTAATGCATATCGTTCCACTATATTTTGTACTTCTTCCTCCCCACTTGGCGGTCCAGTCACCCATTATTACTAGATTTTCGTTTCCTTTCGTGTGTTTAATGAGCTTCTCAATATTTTCATACGTTGCTTCTATGTCGTCTTGGATTATTGTTGTGTTTGTGGGATAGATTTTAAGCATACCTTTATCGGTCTTTTATGGCATTGTGTGTATTCTATTACTCGTTTGCTCGGGTCTCTATTCAAAATTTTACCAACTCCTGCCGTCCCAACTGGCTTGGTTTGCGTGTTGATTGTCCTGTAACTACCTGACGAAAAGTCTTAATGTTGTAGCATTCTTATTTCACTAATACCTAGTATTTCTATTTGGTTTTCCCATTTTGTCTTTTAAGACGCATACCTATCAGCAACCAGCCACAGCCAGGATACCGAGGCTCGGCCACAGTAGCGGCTCTCTTCGAAAACGTCGACCAATCCACGTTTTTGGAGTCAGTGAACAACATAGTGGCGGCCACTAAAAACCCTACTAACGATGTTGAGGTGATGGCAGGGCTGATGTATTGCCCATCTGACATCACCTCCATTCTTAGCATGTTTGGCAAATGAAAGCACGCCTAGGTCCACCAAAGAAGCTTCCGCTATCAGAAAGCACATAATAACTCACCAACTTTCAACGATAGAGATTTTTAGACCAGAAGGGTTATGAATTTGAATACAGATACCTTGACAAGCAAAAATAATTTTGATGGATTTTCCTGATCCCCAGCTACTCAGGCTGCATCTACTCCTTCAAGCGAGTGCTGCTGTCGCTGGGAAGCGGCCATACATCCAACCAATGCTCTCTCTCTCTCTCTCTAAAAAAAATACCAGCCATCACCTTGCGGGTAAAGATAGCCTAGCCAACTATGAGGAAAATCATTCACGAACGAAAAATCGGCTTTGTGAAGGCTACTCCTGATTATTACTGAAGCTTGACTCCTTCCTCGAGGAAGCAAATATTGAGCACCACTTCCATTTTATTAAAGTGACAAACCCCTTCAGGTTGTCATGCGAGGTATGCGGAGGATGAGAAAGGACCCCAATCACCGCCTCATGTTTATCAAACGTGACGCGTCTATCAAATCCACATTTAACGTTATCGACATCTTAGACGTGGATGCTATGATGGAACAGTCACACAAGAAGTGTATCAGCCAATACCATAGAACATCGTTTTGGGCACGCGCAGCGCCACTGTTGCGCATGTCAGCGCACCTGCCGGACATTGTCCGCAGCCAGCTCCTCGACGCCAACTGAAGAACTCCCTTCAGCAGCCCCAACACCGGCATCAGCAACTGGTTTAAGGGCTTGGACGCCACTGAGCTCTTTGGAGCAGTTGAGGGTATAGCGCCGGCAACTGTGAACGCTAAAAACTTGGGCGAATAATTACAGGGCTTATGTCCTGCAAGAACGACGCCAAGACAGTTCATGACATGTTTGGTAAGCACTGAATAGCCCTGAGTCACCCACAAACTTCAGTGACTTAGGACGCGCCTTAATGGCACACTTACTTCGAACGTTTTTTTACATTTTGTGTTTTACCTGTTGTCTTCTAGACTGCTTGTAATATACTTTTTTAACACTTTTATTCAACACTTCAATAACTTCTGTTCTTGTACTGAATGCTTGTAAGTTACTCCTTAGTTTTTGTCCAAAGGAGTTTTCTTGGTCTTTGTTAGCTAATAGTTTGTCGTTATAGCGCCATGAGGATTTTAATATTTGTTTAGACCATTTTGTGATCACTGCTAACGCAACCCTTATTTAAAAACATAACGTCTTCTGTTATATGTTTTTTGTTGAAGATTACCACATTCTCCGTTTTGTCGCCTGAAATTTCCCACAATCATCGCCAACGTTCTTTCTTTTGGAAGAATGAGTTCATTATATGCAGCTGTTGAGCTTCTGCAAAATTTTTAAGCATTTGTCCTCTGTTGTTTCTTTTTCGTGTATTTTACTTTTTTTTTGCAATTTTACAATAAAAAATACACTTTATTTTTATTATGGCTTTTTCTATACCTTCGTGTAAGTCTTCGTTTTAGTGGTCTTGCGGAAGGACGTATATTTTAATTATTTATATTTCGTACCTTTCTGATAGTTTAATGCTTATATACAACTCTAGTACTTATTGAATTTATGATTATATCTGAAGCTATTATTTAATTTACTAGGAGTGATACTTTGTTCATATTTGTTTCTTCTACTCTGTAGCACTGTATGTTTTTCGATTTCAGAGTGACAAGCTCCTTATTTCTTCTCCTAACCTTGCTCATTCCTATTATATCCGATTTTATACCTGTATTTCTTCTTCTGGTTTTATTAGTTTATGAGAAAGCCCCTGGAGAGGACGAAATCATAGTTAAGCTTACTGAAAGTGGTGGGCTTGAATTAATAAAACACCTAAAAATCTCATTTTATATTCTGTGATACGGAACTAAATGCAGCAAAAAAATTATCGGACTTTGTATGAATTTGGAAAGTACAAAGGTTGACTAATTATAATCTAACAAATTACCCTATCCACAAAATATTACAAAGGTAAAAAAATACGTATACGTAGGTTAATGTGTTAACCTAGGCAAATAAGGGCAAGAAGGCTTATACGGCTAGAATGGGTAGGATACGGCAAATTATTTTGAAAATCAGCATCTTCCAATATTTAAAAACAAAAGTTTACAAAGAACAAATCCTCCCGATATTGATTATACGTAGTGGAAACTTGGTCGTTCACTAAAAAAGTAATACTTAAGCTGAAAGATCCATGTTAAGTGTTACACTCAGAGATAGACTGAGAAATGAATAAAGAAAAGGCTCTTCTCCAAAATTTGAAAACAAATAGAATATAAGTGGCAGAAAAGAAAAATTTCTACATATTTTGGTGGTTTATATATTTCATTTCTAGATAACCTGGGCTATGTCAAGAGAATGATATATAGAATATTTCCTATCTTCACTCATTGCAGGATGGCGTTGCTACAACTTACTAGGTGATCGAATTTTTTCTCAGAAACAGATGCAACTTTTCTGTCTACATAAAGATTCAACAAACATATCTCACGATTCGTCAGGTGTTAACACAACTCAAGTTTCTTGCCACCTATATCTGTTTGTTAAGTTTTTCAAATTTTGTTAATTTTTGGAGGTTTTTCCGAAGGAAAAATTTATTCTTCGTTTATTTCAACATAAGTTATAAACTCTTTAATGTATATTAACTGTAGTTGTTTTGGGTTATTTATTTCAAGTAATCAATATACACCCTTAAAAAAGCTAATTTAAATTTGCGCTCTTAATTTGAGTAAATGTCCAATTGTAACCCAAAAAACTCTTACTAATAATTTAGAGACTGTAGACACTGTTTGGCACGACGTCGTAAAGTTTTACTCCACTTTGTAAAGTGGACGACTTAATGTTGTTGTTATTAGTTTCTAGAAATAAGCTGTCAAGTCCTACTGCTACTGTTAAATGAGTATTAGGAATTCATGTCTCACTACACAGATAACAGAATTTCCAATAATCTGCTTTTTAGTACCAATAATTGACACCTACATTCAGAAACTCAGACGTCCTTCAAGGCTTAGAAAACCTTGTCTCAATCTTAAAAACTCTTATTACGAAGCGCGTTCAAGTTTTGTCTCTAACTTTTCTTCTGAAAAAGTACTTACCCAAAAAAGTTAAGACTTCTGTTACTTCTCAACGTAATCTCCGTCTAGACGTACACATTTTTTACAATGGTTGCTGAAAATAATTTTTTAGGTGTGTGTTTTACCTACTGGAAAATCGCTGATGCAAGAGCGGCTCGATTGGAAAATAAGCGGCCACGGAAAGTGCCCATGACCGGAAATTCATAGCGGCATCACGTGTCCTGAGACATTTCCACCCGCGCAGCCTTGTGTTCGTCGGCCAGCATTCGCGGTACCCACCTTGAAGAAACTTTCCGCATTTTCAGATCATCATGCAAAATAAACTCCATAGTTCCTACAGAAATGCCAAGTTTAGAGGCGATATCACGCACACCTAATCGACGGTCTTGACTAGCAAGTCTTCCACTCACACAGTAATGGTTTCGGTTCGACCTAAAAACGCACATTTTTAAAATTTGTAACGCTTTTACCGTCACTCAATAAATTTTGATGAGCGTTTCACCACGCAGGAGGAGAAAACAGATGACTACACGTTGCTCTTGAACACTAAACATCGCCATTTGAAATATACAAAACAACACTCACTGTAATGGCAGTAATTCGACCTGTGTACATTGTATATTACAAATTAAGAAATGATTCTCCTATTTTTTAAAATTATTTGCATTTTTCTGCTTACTCCTACTGGCGAGGAAAAGTGAACTTGAACGCATTTCGCATATCTAGAAAGTTATAGGTACACTAATTTCTTTATCTCATGGTTTCAGTCTGATACCATCCTTAATTTGGGTCCATAATCCTGCTTTTTTGGAACTGATACAATAGTCGCCAGACGTCAAGAAAAATGCTGTGATTCTAAGTCTTTCGACGGAACCAAGCCGTTTATCTTTAATTAATGTGATTCATCTCTTAAATTTCTAATGTGTTGTTTTCTGTTTTCTTCTGTGTTTTTACAAACTTTTAAATATTTTTTTTATTTAACTTTACGCTATGCAATTCTTTTTCCATACTTTTGAATCGAATGAAACGCTGAAAGACTTTACCATTGATTTTTCCTTGATTATTTTCCAAGTTCTAGAATATTCTTTAATGTTCGTTTATAACTGTCTTTTTAAACTTTTTAGCAACTTATTTAAATACTTAAGGGCTTCAAATTTTTATTCTCGCTTGATGAAAAAAGAGAGAGGCCATTTTAACAAAATCAAATAAACTCAATCTAGTCATCGAACTTTGTTATACAAATATTTTAAAAATCGCTGAATGTTAATGTTTGGTTATATAAATGTAATAAGAAAATATAAATACGTAATTTTATTGGTAATGGTAAAGCTCAAACGCGCCGCGTGGGAACAAGGCCTGCGAACTGAGAGGTTAATGCTCTCATATATTTGCTCTCTCTGCCCGGTTGTCGCGCACTATCTCTGATGCGGGGCAAGCACTGCGCCTTAGATGAACGCCATTAGTACCCCTTGTTCGAAACGGACGCAAGTACTCAATTATTTTTAGTGACTGAGAAGGCCACCCGCCAGGAATCAGAGAGCACCGTGATTTGAACCTGAGTCCGTCAGCATCGCAGCCCTCAACGACAGGACCATGCTGGCTCCACGTAATCTTATTAACTTACTAATTTAATAAATATATATTCTAGTAAAATTAAAAGATATAAATTGCTTTTAACTTAATAGGTATTTGTTATTGTTTTGTTATTCTTTCTTTTTATAATCTACAAAAAAATTACTTCAGTAAAGATCAGTATGTAGATCAACGAACAATGGTTGTGTTAGAGAGGTTTTATTATAGTAGAACTGAATATTTCTTTGATTGCTGCTGTTGTGCTTGTAATTACAATTCAAATTTATCAAAATGGGCGGTAAGGTTTGAAAATCTCTTATGTTCTAAAACTGGTTTCTATTGGGCTCTACTGTCGTGCTCTCTACACGATGCAAAAGTGATTAAGGCACTAGTCTAAGTATTCCAAAAAATTGTGTCTTTTATAATTTAGTTCAATTGAACTAAATGCATAAATATTTTATCTCGTGGTTACCAGCCATTTAACATAAACAGTGTTTTGTACATTTTAAAGTATAACATTTATTAACTTCTTTTTTAAATCATTTGTTGAATTTCAAATATCAACAATATTCCACACTGATTAGAATAACAAAATAAAACGATTAACTCTTTTTGCATAATATTTTTAGGATTTATTAGATGATTATTGATAAGTATAATTACAACGCATTTATTCATTGTGGTTACCCTTAGCCTCTACATAAGCTTTGAGACATCCTAGCAACTCTTCTATGGTAGCACGCACTACACCCTTTAAAAAGCTACTAACTGTAGTTATCAAGACTCGCTTCAAAAAACATTAAAGTATTTTTTTAATCAAACCATGTCCTCTAAAATTTCCGAAAGTTTATGACCTAATGGATTGAGATCTAGGCTACAGAAGTCCAATCCTCTACCATTAGAAAATGAGGCACATTATTGCTCAGTTGTCAAGTTTGAGTGTCAGCGGGTGTAAAGTTTTGATTAAAAGGCCCAAAGCTCATCCCCAAAAAGCGTTTGATTCATGGGTTTTACTAAACCTTCAAAAATATTTTGCGGAAACACAGCGGTTGAAGTTTTGACTCTCTTAACAAAAATTAATATCAATTACTCCATCGTAACAGATTCCCTCTAAAACCATTATAGCTGATAGCCTTTCTTGACACTTTCTTGGTACCAGCTGAGATGTTTCTTTGGACAATTTAACTTATACCTTGTTATTTTATTTTGTTGAAAGATTCCTCTACTGTAAAACAGTCAACAACCTCTTTGTTTTTTCTCCCCTACCTCTCTTTAGAGCATCTGTAAGCAAATGTCTTGTATATCTTTTGTAAGCAGTTTGTTTAGTAATACGAGACATCAAAGTTTTGAAAATTTGTATCTCCCGAGACTTTCTTTTCTTCTTACGAAGAGGATTTCGTTTATTTCGGGCACTTACGCCTTCGGCTGTCTGAATTATCCGAACTAAACTTGGCCCTACAAATCTTGGACGATCTTTGACACATCCAGTTTGATAAAACAATTTTAGAGACCGATACTATCTTAAAGGTTACATTTTTTCTGTTCCACACTTACAACTTTAAGACAATTGCAACCGCACGTAAGTGTCATAAATATCGTTACACTGTGTAAAACAAGGGTAAGTTTTATTTGTAACAGGATTTTGTGAGAACAATGAGTAGATACTTAAAAATCAACTTTAGAGGCGGCCTATTGCAACCAACTGCAGATTCAATTGGAATATTTTTGTAAGGAGCTGACGTGCCCATCTGCCAAGTGGAAATAGGTACAACTGCGATTTCTCCAAGAATCTCTTTATTGATCCTTTTATCCCATATTCAAGATCGTTGTCACCTTCTGTTGTATTATCATACAAAATGTGTACTAATTCGGAAGATTAAAAATAATCAATTAATTGTGTGACGGTCTAAAAACTTAATGTAGTTTTACTGCCTTTGTTGGTTATTAAATTTTTTTTCATGAAAAGCTAGTTTAGGAAATGTAAATATTTTACTCCAATTTAAAAGAAATTATTTTTTTCTTAATTTTCTTATAAACAGGCTGTCAACAAACGTATTCAAAACGAGTTTTGCTCAATCATATAAAAAAGAACGTAAGCGCTTTTAATTTTTTCAGAAAATACTTTTCAGCTCCTTCGCTGATAAGTAACATGAGGTTAGTTTCTTTCTTATTGTACTACTTTACAAGCACACTTTTTCAGCTCAATTTTATCAATTTGTTTAATATTATATTATTTTGGGGCGGTTTTGTGGTGAACATTGTGACTGCAGTCTAAAAAACGTGCGGATCCTGACATTAAAGAAGTTAAAGGTTAAATCGTTCTGCCCACAAAAACATATAAACGTTAGATTTATTTATTATAACGGCATAATAGGCTAATAGAAACTTCACATTTCTTAGATGCATATCTTCTCAGTCACGAACTGCATTATATACACAACAAGGTGTTTTATAGGAAACGCAGCGCCATTGATCAAAGCAGAAAACACGAATTTTGCATAATTGCGGAGCATGACTTTCACACAATTGTTATTATGACAAATGACCTTGTCTGTGTATTAAAATAAAATTGATTTAATGTGGCATATAAACATAGCAATACAATTCTCAAAACATTTTTTTCATGTAAGAAAAGCAATAAAATTTATTTAATCAAAGAGCTTCAACATTTGTTATGTTTGGAATTACTTTTTTTTGTTATAACAAACGAAAGCTCATATTTTGATACGGTCGTAATTATTACCACCAGAAGTTTCCAGCATAATGTGATTTGGTCAGTAAAATCTGGTTTAGAAGATCTACTTGTTAGATAATATAACATCCTGCAATAATACACTTTGTTTCTCTCGTCGTATTGTTGGAAAATATATGTTAAAGTGGAAAGTGAAACTTAAAACTGAAGTAAATAGTGCAAATATTAAAAAGAGAAATAACTGCTAAATGTAGATTAACGATTTGGTATAAATGCAACAGTAACAGGTCTAATTAAAAGTAAACTCATTGAGAATACTTTACGCGGCCTGTAAGGTAAAGTACATTCAAGTGAAACGAATCACAAAAACCTGGCTAGGGGCGCCAAAATAACTAGTAACGAAAAGGAATAAAATGGCAAATAGAAATATCAAACGAGATGTAAAAGAATAAGAAAAAGCAAAATTATATAAATTAAATCAAGTTAGTACAAAAAAAGAACGGAATAAAAAACGTATCCGCAACATAGCAACATAGAATGTTAGGAGTTTGATGAAATCAGAGGCTCTACAAAATCTAAAAGAAAAAATCTTGTGATACAAACCACATTACGGCGGCACATTAAGTGAGGTGGAAAATGAGCGGTATCTGAGATGCAAGTAATAGTTACAAATGTGCAGCGAAGCAAAAGGGGGGCAGTAAGAAACGGGTTTTATAATATAATAAGTAAAAATGGAAAAGCGCAATCGTGGATTTTAAACCAGTGAATAAGAGAATAGTTACGATAAAAGTGTGTTCAGTGTGCCTGCACCCATAGAAAACGAGCACGAGAAGGATATATTGCAGGCACAGCTGCAAAAGACCGTGGATGATGCAGCAGCACATAACGCAAAACTGATAATGAAGGACTTTAATGCAAAAGTGGGAACCGAGGAACATTACGCATCTATTGTAGGAAAATACAGCCTACAACAAATATGCAACGATAACGAGAAAGGAATTATAGACCTAGCAAGTATAAATAATATGGTAATTAGTACCACATAATTCAAACATTTAAAAATTCATAAAAAGATATTCCCAGACGGCCAACCGAAGAATAAGAGGGACCACATGGTGGTTGACCCAAGATATATCTCAGATATACTAGCTGTCTGTAGTTATAGCGAAGCAGAGTTCGACTCTGGTCATTTTCTGGTAGGTGTAAAATTTAAAGAAAGAATCGCAATAAAGAAAGGAAAGTCGTGGAGAAAAAATCAAAAATTTAATTTAGAAAAGCTGAAAGAGGATGAAGAAATAGTAGAAAAATACAGAAAAAGTCAAAATTAAGGGAAAACAACAATGGACGAAGATTGGGGAGAAATAAACACAATATTATTGTCTGCAGCGGAGATGTTAGGAAGGAAAAAAAAGGATAGCTACAGAAAAAAGAAACAAAGTCAGACCTTCACTGCTAAAAGAAATAAGCAAATAAAGGAAAGAAATATACAAGAAAAGTATAGAAGCTATGCAGGAAAAACAAACGAGAATTTTAACAGTAAATGTTAGTGGAAGTAGAAGACATGGCTAAAAACAAAAGCACAAGAAAGTATCACAGAGAAGTGGGAATACAAAAGCAGAGGTTTCAACTAAAAGTGGAATTCTGTAGATATAAAGAAGGGGATCTTGTTGGAGATAAACAAACGAGAATCAAGAGATGGAAGAAATACTTCGAACGGTTGCTAAATATTGGAAGTGCAGGCGAGATAACAAAACGCACAAGAGCTAATGATAAGGCATCAAGAATCACCAACAGAGGAGGACGTGAAAGAAATCATAAAAAGCCTAAAAAATCATAAGGCTCTAGGGGAAATGCTCAAGTACTTAGACAGGAAAATGGAAGGCAACATGTACAGTTTAATTAAAAAAATCTGGGAATAAAAAGAAATGCTTGAAGCCTGCATTACACCAATAATTTGCCCGCTACACCAAAAACGTGACAAAAAGATATGTAAAAATTACAGAGTAATAGCCTTACTAAGTAATGGGTATAAAATACTAAGCTTAATAATAGTAAAAGTATAATACCCACAAAGAAAAAGTGGTAGAGGACTATCAGTGTGGATTTAGAAAAAGGAGATCCACACTAGATCAGATCTTTGATAAAAGACAAGTAATGAAAAAGAGTTACGAAAATCTTGATTTATTCTACTTATTTGTAGATGTCAGTTAGGCATACGACTCGCTTCGAAGGTTACAGTTATATGAAATATTATATGTATTGCAAGTGCAACAAAAATTAACAAAAGATTTGCAAGACAGAGTAAAACTATAAGGGATTTTATACGAAACACTCGAATTAATGGAAGAGTTGAAGCAAGGGAATCCTCTATTAACGAGTTTATTTAACCTGATATTAGAGTGGATAATACGACAAGTAACAGCATTAAGAGAACAACTACGCAGATACCTGCATATGCTGATGACTTGGTGATTACATCAAGAAATAAGTTCGAATTACAAGAAGTATTTATACACTTGGAAGAAGCCGCAAAAAATAGATTTCGGCATAAATCAAAGTAAATCCAAGTTTATGATAACATCTAGAAGAGGAATAGAAGTTGATTTGATAATAAACCAAAACGTGTTCGAGAATATAGAAAACTTTAAATACTGAGAGGCGTAGTTACTGAAAAGAATATAATTCAAGACGACATAGAAGCGAGAATAGCAGTTGGAAATAGGTGCTTTTATGCATTACGACAAATATTTCAATCGAAAGATATCTCACGTAATTCAAAAATTACGATGTATAAAACAGTTGTGAATCCGGTCGTAATGTATGGAACAGAGGCATGGACCCTTAATAAAAAAGAGTGCGCTAGAAACTTGGAAAAGAAAAATCTTCAGAAAAATATACAGGTGATGGAAAATGGTGAGTGGCGAATAAGATACAATTTCGAACTGAAGCGGTTGTTCAACCAGCCCAGTATAGTGAATACGATTAAAAGTAGCAGAGTAAGATGGCTAGGGAATTTGGACAGAATGTGCGCATCTAGAGATTGCAAAAGCAATTTCAAAACAGGTTTCGAAGATAAAGATCCTAACGGAAGACCGCGGAAGAGGTGGTTAGACAACGTAAAAACAAGATCGAAAAAGTGGAGAAGTTTAACGATGGGTTGAAAAAATTGGAAGGAGGCGAAAGAAAAAGTTAACAATGCCGATGACCAGACGCAACTCTATCTGACTCGCCGTGGTAGGGGTTGAGCAGTCTGGAAACTCGGAAGAGAGTCTGTGGCTCTTAAAGAGTCGCCAACATCCAAGGAGTAAATGAGTAAGGATGTCGTCCATGTTTTTATAAGTCTATGTCCCATAAACAATATGTTTCTTATCTTATCAATTTTTTATGCGTATTTTACTGTATTGTGTTTTATAAATATGCTGCAGCCTTTGTCTCCTGGGTTTTTACCTCTGTTTGCACTATACTAAATGCAGATATTTTTATTTTGAGGTACGTAAACTTCATTTCCTACTTTATAATTTTATCATTAACAACAAGTTTGCATCTGACTAGAAATTTTGGAGGTAGCCATACATTTTGCTTACACACACACACACACACACAAATTAGTTTAATAGTACGTCATCTTTCTCAGAGATTAGAACTACGTCAGCTTAGCATAAGAACTTGAGTGCTTTGCTTTCCCATTCTATATCTCTTCAGTCTGCGCACTTGCAGAGTTAGTGAATCTCTCTGTCGTATGCTATTACTTATTAACATTTTTGCAGAGAGTAAATTATTTATTTATACTCGTACTTATTTGAGTATAAATATTTTTAATTACATGGTAATGGCAATGTTGCAGGAGACAAGGAATACGGTGAGAAAAAATAGCAACACATTCAAGGAGTTTGAAGTTAAAGAGAGAGTAAGACAAGGACTCCACTATCTTTGATGTTGTTTAGTCTTATATTTAAAAAACCATACGAAATGCAAACATCAACAGAACATGCCATAATCCCGCCATCTTAATAAGAAGCAAACAAGAACGAAAAGAAGTAGTGAAGCGACTAGAAGAGAAAACAAGAAAGATGGGACTGTATATAAATGAAAAAAAGTGTATAAAATGGTCAAATCGGGAATTCCAAAAAGAAAAGTACTTAAAAGTAAGGACGAATAGAGCAAAGATGTATTAATGTGACGGAGTAGAAAACTTTACATATCTAGGAACTGAATTTTCAAGAATTCCGAACATCAGTGAAGAAATGCAGGCAAGAATAGTGATTAGTAATCGATGTGTAGTTGCACTCTATAGAATACCAAGTGTTGGCAAATGAGAACGCAACCACATTTAGTATAAGTTGGCAACACCTATATTAAATAAGGTACTCTGTCTCTATCTATGATTTACTTGTACGTTTCTAATCTATATGTCAATAATACACGTTCGTTGCTTTTTTCATAATAATCGTTTATTTATTTCCACCTAAATAACAACATGGTAGCAGAGCGTGGTTTATTGCTACTTGTGGAAACAGAAGAAAAAGTAAACGCAGTAAAAACTAAGAAAACCGGCCGGCGTGTTTTTTGTCCGTCATACATTTTGAGGTTAACCGGGGCGGCGTGCTCGGTCAGAAATCACGTGTAAATCATAATTACGCAAAGAAGATGTCGAATTCAGGTTACAATCCATTTCATATCGACAGACTAGTTGGAAGAGATAACTATGCCAGTTGGAAGTTTGCAGTCCAGGCATATTTCGAACTCAACGATTTATGGCGTTGTGTCACCGGTACCAATACAAACCAAAGTAAAGAGACCAAGGCGAAATCTAAGTTGATTTTATTACTTGATTCTATCATTTACGTACATGTTCAGAATGCAACTACTTGTAAAGAAGTCTGGGAGAGTTTGGAACAGGTTTTTGATGACAGCGGGTTGTACAGGAGAGTAGCCTTGTTGAGGGACCTGATAACAACTACATTGGATTCTTCTCGAAGCGTAGATGATTATGTGAATAAAATAATGTCGACCGCCCACAAGCTCAGGAATATTAAGTTTGACATTGATGATGAATGGCTCGGTACACTGATGTTAGCCGGCCTCCATGAAGCTTATAAGCCCATGATCATGGGACTGGAGAGCTCTGGCATCAAGATAAGTGCTGATTCTATTAAATCTAAACTCCTGCAGGAAGTTCAATGCTCTGATAATTTAGCATTCTTCATAAGGAAAAAGGTCATTCAAAGAAATCAACATGATTCAACAAAGGCCTACAAAGGACCGCGATGTTATAATTGTAACAAGCATGGACACTGCTAAGAATTGTCGTGCTCCGAAAAAGAAAAATGTAGAAAATACAGAAGGAAATAAAGGTTTTGTTGCAGCTTTTTCAGCATCTCCTCAAACAATGAATCCGGACCTGTGGTATGTGGACTCGGGTGTCTCCATGCACAAGACATATAGACGTGACTGGATGTATGATGTTACAAGTCCACCGATACCCACCATAACTGTTGCCAGTAAGACACCGCTACCTGTGGAAAGTATGGGAAAGGTCAATTTATTGCTAAATGGTAATAAAGAAAGCAAAATTCAGGTAAGACAAGTTTTATACATACCTAAACTTGCCGCAAACCACCTGTCAGTCAGTGCTATGGTGAAAAATGGTTGTAATGTAAATTTTAGAGATGAAGGTTGTGATATCTATGATAAAAATGGAAAGCTCCTGTGTTCGGCCACACTAGTAAACGATTTATATTTGTTAAACACACACAGAGAGGTATTTTCTAACCTGTCTTGTTCAGATAACTTAAATGGTTTGCTTCTGGGGCATAGACGCATGGGACACCTGAACTTTTCAGATGTTAACAAGCTGCCGGAGTGTGCTGAGGGAGTTCAGCTATTCTCAGACAAAAATAAAGGTTCTATTACTTGTACTACCTGTCTCTCGGGGAAACAAACCAGATTTCCCTTTAACAACACTGGTTCAAGATCTTCACAACCCTTGCAGCTGGTCCACACTGATTTATGTGGACCAATGGAGCAAGGATCTTTGGGAGGTATGAAATATTTTATTACTTTTATCGATGATTACACAAGACGAGTTCATGTCTATTTTTTGAAAAATAAATTGAATATTGCGGAAGTTTTCAAAGATTACAAAAACAAAGTAGAGAATGAACATGAGAGAAAAATAAAGCTAATTCGTTCTGATAATGAAAAAGAATACTGCAATAGAGAATTTGAAAATTTCTTGAACAAACATGGGATTGAACATCAAACAAGTGCTCCGTACTCACCCCAGCAGAATGGCCCTGCTGAACGGATGAACAGGACTCTGGTGGAAAGAGCAAAATGTATGTTGTTTGATGCTCAGCTTGCAAAACAGTTCTGGGCAGAGGCCCTTGCAACGGCAGCATATATAATTAACAAATCACCTACAAAATTAATTAATGGTAAAACTCCTATAGAGATGTGGACTGGTAAGAAACCTAATTTGTCTAATTTAAAAGTATTTGGCTGTGAAGTACTGACACAAGTTCCAAAAGAAAAACGCCAAAAATGGGACTCCAAATCCAGAAAGTTACTGTTTCTTGGTTATTGTGAATCTACCAAAGGCTACCGAATACTTGATCCAGATACCAATAAAATCATAAAAAGTAGTATTTCTAGTAAATGTGGAAAAATATGATAATAATATATACTTACCTTGTACATCCAACAGCAGCAGTCCAGTGACACAGCCACTCGAAGAAACATGCAAGGAAGAATTAGAGGACAGCACAGACCATTTTACTGGTGAGTCAAGCGAGGACTACCAGTCTGGCGAGAATGACAATTCATCTTACATACCAGAGCAATCGATTGATCTCGAGTCACCAATAATAAACATAAATAGGAACCGAGAGGCAGGTATGATTATGTTAGATCAAGAAAAATACATAAACCTAGTATTGGACCGCTTTAATATGTCTGAATGCAAACCAGTTTGTACCCCGATAGAGGTGAATGCAAAATTTGAAAAATCCTGAAGATGGGAACAAAAATATTCCATACAGGGAAGCGGTGGGATGTCTGATATATCTGGCACATGTCACGATACCTGATATCACCTATGCAGTTAACAAGTTGAGTCAGTACTGTAATAGTCCAGGAAATCAACACTGGCTTTGAGTAAAAAGGATTATGAGGTATCTTCAAGGAACCAGGAACTAAAGCTATGCTATGTCAAAGATGACTCAAAGGAAATAACTGGATATTGTGATGCTGACTGGGCGAGCGACCCAGTGGATAGACGATCGTGAACGGGTTATACTTTTCTGTTTCAGAATGCTTGTTTGTTTTGGAATTCGTGTAAACAGCAAACCGTGGCACTCTCTACGGCAGAGGCCGAATACATGGCGATGGCGGCGGCAACCCAGGAGGCCCTGTGGCTGCGGCAGCTGATGGCCGAGCTCGGTCAAGGTGGAGACGGCGCCCTACTCATCCACTGTGACAATCAAAGTGCAATAAGACTGGCATCAACAGACTGTTATAAACCAAAAACTAAACATATAGATATTCGTTTACATTTTCTTAGGGAAAACATTGTTAATTCTAAAGTTAAATTTAAATTTGTGAATGGTTGCAACATGGTAGCTGATAACTTGACTAAAGGTACTACCTTTGAAAAACATTTGTTCTGTATCAGTAAAATGGGTCTGCGTTCTGTGGGGAGTGTTGGCAAATGAGAACGCAACCACATTTAGTATAAGTTGGCAACACCTATATTAAATAAGGTACTCTGTCTCTATCTATGATTGACTTGTACGCTTTTAAACTATAAGTTAGAAATACACGTTCATTGCATCTTTCAGATAAATCGTTTATTTATTTATACATAAATATCAATACCAAGAAATAAAAACATCGTTAAGAAGACTTTAGAAAACAGTAGCAATGTATGCAAGTGAAACATGAAACTTAAACAAGATAGAACAAACACGGCTGGAGGACTGACAAAGAAAAGTACTGAGAAAGATACTTGAAGGGAAGAAGACAGAGATCGAATGGGGAAGAAGACCAAACAAATAACTGAGAAATTTATAAAAAGAAGCAAACATAATAGGAGTCATAAGAGCTTAACGACTGCAATTGTTGGGGCATACACAAAGAATTCCAAAAGCAAGGGTGTCAATACTGGAAAGTACAATAGGCGGAAAAAAGAAGAGGTAAACCAAAAGCAAGATGAAACATAGAAGTCTATCAGAATATAAAGCAATTAAAAATTACCGGATGGAAAGAGAAGTTAAAAACGATAGAAAGAAATGGAAGAAAATAACTATGTAACCTTTGGGTCTCCTAGGCTTGTAGAGCTACGTATATACATACATATTTTTATTGTTGTAATAAGGTTATGAAATATCTGTTTGTCGTAAAGAAGATGTAAAACGTCTAATTGTGTTCGCCATGTCCATAAAACATATAAAAGGTAGTATTCTATTAACTTCTGTCATTTGTCTTATAAAAAATACAGCATCCATGCAAAACCTTCTCTACCTGAATCCCTCTTTTTATCCGCTGTGGTAAATTAGTTTATTTAACTTTAAGGTAGTACCTAGAAGAGTTATTTCCTTGTAGTTTAAATTTTTTTGTCACCTTTTTTAAGTAGAACAATTGTTACGCTGGTTCTCTACTCGCCTGGAATTTATGCTGATAGAGAATCTTTTGAATTAAAATTATTGTTTTTTAAATCCATCTCGGCCATATTCGAACCGATCATTAGCAATTCCGTTTTGGCTTAGCCTGTTCCCCTTCTTCAGTCTTTGAAGTGTGGTTTCTATAAATACATGTTCTATTAGAGCGTCATCGTTGTCTACTATTTTTAGTATATTCAGCTAAGTGTTTCATCCAGACATCTTTTTCTAAATGATAATGAGCAATGAATTTATTCGCTTCTTTTTTGTTTTTTGACATTTGTTTCTGGATCTCATAAAAATCGCTTTTCATTCTTTTGAAAATATTTCTGAGTATTTGATCTTAGTTTGTCTTACTAAGGAGTTTCTTTAGTTGCGTATATTCTTATACTTTTTGTAGGTTTCTGTTGTTTGCATTGCTCTATATTTCAATTATAGTTTTCCTTTTTGTTTATTTGAGAAACCACGATGGTTTCTTTAGTGCTCGTCTTTATTGAGTCCTTTGTGGGTGTTATTATTATGTTTTTATCCAATTTTCCAAACAGTTGTCTCATTTTTTCTTGTGATACAAGCTCTTTATAGTTGTGTCCCATAGTGATTCCGAGTAACAAGTTATGGCCACTAGTCACATTATTGGAATTTGAGTTCTTATGTATAGTACTTTTGAAGAGTGTTTGTATCTATTGGTTGTGATATGATCTACCATCGATTGTTGTCTTCGGGTATTGGTAAACGCGAACTTATAATTAGTAATTCGTGGATTTTAATTAAGCAGAAGATTAACATATGTTTTTTATTTCCACCAATTCATACATTAAAATATCCCAAGATAATAATTGGTTCGTTCGTAGCAATGGCTAAATAATACTTTAAAGCTGGTTGGAAAAAATCTAGTGTTTTTTATTTGATTCATTATCTTCGAGTAGGTATATCGATATTATGTTTCAGCTTTGAGTTCTTGTGTGTATTTTACAGATAATATATGCACGCGATGATGTGTAGTGACAGTTTTCTATCCCGCTTTTGTATTTTCTGTTTGTTACGGCCTAAAAGTGGACTGTATAGTAATTTTATATTTAAACAAAGGAACTTCAAACAAAAACTAAAGCTAAAACACCCACCTGTGGGAACGGCGCTTTCCCGCAGAAATCAGTTCCCTACGCTGTTGCCCCTAGGGCATCCAGAAAGAGAAAATTAGGGTTTAGGTGAAAAGATAGGACAAGTTATCCTAATCTTCACAGCGGAGCCGATCGGCAGCGTCTTTCCTGGTGCAAAGGTTCCTTCTTCGTTCCTTGCCGAGTCAGAAGCAAAAGAAAATGAGCAGAGTTTTTACCGGCATAAATTTCAACCCCGAAATGCAATCGGGAAACAAAACGACCTCCGGGAAGAAGTTAATCGGGTCGGCAAAATATCGAATTCTGCCACAAAACACCCCGGTGAACTCTCCATCAAAGCGCTTAAAATTTAAAACCGGTCGCCCGCTTTCTAATCTATCACAAAACTAAATTCAAAACGAAGCGTGTGAAAAGAGCCAGCCAAGAGCAAAGCAAAAGGCAAAGGCAAACGCGTTCCGTTGCCCAAACCGCAGCCTATATAACAGCGCTCCGCGTGGTGATGCAAATTCGCTGCCGATATCTCAAATCCAAAATATATAGGAGGGAACCAAAAGATGGCCGGCATTAATTTAAATTCAAATAAAAGTAATTGGGGATTGGAACACTGTTTATTGCTAGTCCAACTTTCTCTTTTCCTCCCTCATCTTTCTCATTCTCATACAGTTTCTGTCCACGTCCTTTATTTCTTGTTTTCTGCAGCGCGCAGACATCGATATTATTATTTTTCTGTTCTAACATCATTTCCTGCTCTTTGTTATTTAAAGAGTTAACATTCTATGCACTAAATAAGTTGTAGTTCAAGGTAAACTTTCGGTTCTATAAAACTTGTTTTTTATCCCAGGCAAAAACTCAGAAACTCTCCTGTTTTATACGGCTTGGGGTAGGACATTCGACCATTAAACTATTCAGTCTACTTAGTAGTCGTACATTATGAGTTAGATTTTGTTAATAGAAACTAAAATATTGAAAAAACTTGATAAACAAATTAAAAGAAAAAACTCAAATTTTGCCATTTCAAAAAAGCTGATTTGAAAAAATTTTGATTATATATTTTTCAGTACTTACCACACAAAACTATATGACTATAGTTTATTTACCATAGAAGTGCATAAGAAATACATAGTTGATACGATATTGGTAATAGTTATGCATTTATTTATTTAATTGGTACTTCATATGCATGTCTGACTTTAACACGTATCACCGGTTTGCAAATTTAGCGAATTTTTGTTGCGTTTTAATTCGCTACCATTGTTGCTGTAATTCATTAAAAAGGTCACTTTTATATGTTGAAAGTCGATTCTTTCCCTTTTTGATAATGTTTTATAACGCATACCGAAACATTTTTCTTGTAATATGACGTATAATCACACAGCCATTGATGAGTAATAGATTTCTGTATTTAATAAATACCGAGGGAGATCCGTCGACTTCCACATCGCAAAGCGAAAATAAAGAAAACCTAACCAAAGCTTCTTCTATACTTACATATTTTGCAGCAAATACAGGGTGTCCCACGAGTTGATAGAGAGAATTCGTATACAGGTATTATGAACAATTGTAAGCAAAAAATGTTCAATATTTTTTTTTGAATTCTTGACCGTTTTAGAGATGTGGAAGTTGAACGTTGTTAATCCGCATGAGTGATTTGATCTACTTTCAAGGAAAAATGTTAGACTTATTCAGGAAAATTTTATGTTTTATTCCGTAATTACTAGCCATCAAACACGCCAATTTTACTTACATTAAAATTAAAGTTAAATAGACCAGAACAACATTCATTAAAGATAAACAATTATCAAAAGGAACGGCTGCAAATGCTCAACGAGACTATCACCTTTAACAACGCATAGCTCAACGCGTTTTGCCAACTGTCCTTGCCAGTTAATGTTTTCCATGTTATCTCTTACTTCATCAAACGTTGCGTTAATTCGATCAATTAATTCCTTTCGTGTGCGGGTTAACAACCTTCAACCTCTATATCTCTGAAACGATTGAGAATTGAAGTATTACGAAGTTTCTCCATCAACTCGTGGAACACCCTGTATAATGCTGCTACTAAAAGTTCTTGATGCCCATTTACATTAGGGCAGAATGCGCTTAACATTTTTTTCTCTGATCTTCACCCACTTATGCCTCCTTATTAGAAAGAATTTCTGGCAAAATCTGGTGGCGATCTGATGAATTTAAGGTCAATTCCGGTGGATCCAAAATTTTGGGAAAAAATCAGCTGCAACTAGATGACCACACCTTCAGGTGGGCGCTGCCGCTGCAGACTACGTTACTGTACTGTCAACGCACAGTGGACATTTACGGGGGACACATGAGGGCAAAGCCCGTTTTGCTGGCATTTTAAATCCCAATTTGGTTTTGGCCCTCAAAATGCTACTTAACAACGTACAAAACAACTGATTTATTTTATTGTTATAATAGATAACATACACTAAATATTGAACTCCTTCTTGATGAGCAAATTCCATTGCGAGCGTAGTCAGAGGTGGACATTTTGAACACACTTCTCCACCAACTGCGAGTGATTTGGGAAGAAGAATGAGATTCAGAAATCCAGAACACCTTTGAGAAGAGGTGGTTTTACAGAAAAGACATTGATGTCAACCAACTAGGAGTAGTGATCGTCCGATAGGTCAAGCTCAGGCTTTGTCGGCCTGTGGAACTGTCGAGAAGGCGGAGGCGCGGTTTTCGAACGACGACAGGTGGCTGATTTGGTTTAAGCTTAGCGAACCAACGAAATGGCCCTCGCCTTCAGAGAAGAGTCCTTCTCCTGGATCATGGCGGTAATGATACACTCTGGACTAGCAAAGTAAGCGTTGTCGGCGAGGACTTTGTCCATTGCCTCTTGCACAGCTTTTGACATTCCTCGGGTGCGCATCGCCAGCTGGTCTAGAAGAAACGGTCGGGTTTCTGCAAATAATAAAGAAGATGGGACAGCAAACCTTAACAATGTACGTTGACATGAGGGTGAATTGAGAGGCCGAGTTGGGCTTCTCTTTGGCCAAGAATCGACGGATGATGCGGAAAGCGGTCGTCAACCAGCGCGAGTAGTTAGAAGCTGGGATCACTTGAGTGAGTGCTTGGAGATATTACTGATTTTGACGGTCTTGGACACCAGACTCAGGTGGTACAGCTGGGTTTGGTCACTGCGCACCGATGTCGAGAGAAATTAGTCAGACCAGGTAGGAAAGAGAATGCTCTGCTAGTTCTTCCAGGAAATGAGCAAAAAGTAGGCAATAGGAAGAGTGGGAAGGTCGTTTTTTTGATCTCTTTACCCAGCGGACCTTTATAGGCTGATGTGTCTTTCGTTTTCCCCACCAGCTTGCGTATTAGTGCTCGAAGAGGAAGCTCGGCTAAAGTGGCTTGTTGAGGCGTTCTTCGAGTCGCCGAATGATATCAGTCCATTTTCCAACATTCGTTGCGCAGCCGTCATATCCCACAAGCATCAGGTTCGCTCTAACGTTGATCCCACGATCTTCAAAATATTCCACCAAAACTCGGGTTGCAATACCGGCGACCTGCAAATTAATTTAAGTAATGTACAATAGCAAACATACCTTCTTGTCATCGACGGCCACGGAAATGGTGAGTGAGGTGCCGAACTCCAGCTCAGTGTCCACCTGACGCATCGAGAGCACCGTCATGTGCTCGTTGTTCACTGGTTTTCGAGTAAAACCACCGTCTTCCCACCATTCACATCGCTGGCTAATCGATCGCTTTCCATCGAAATAAATGGAATTGGGTGCGTTGTGTCGCAGCTTGTCTTCGTGCTGGGCAGTTGCCAACGACCGCAGAGACCTAATGCCACTCTGGTTGGCGCCTTTGGTGATCTGATGAGGAACAGCAAACTGGGAGCGAGTTGAATGTTTCAGACACTGTTTTTTGAGACACTGTATTGCGTATACAGGTAACAAGAAATGATTTGGAGACAGTAAGCCGGCTAGTTCCGACTTGGGTGCAGCCAAATCCGGTGATGAGCCTTTGCCGCTCTCTTCTTCCTCCTCACCGTCCTCGGAGATGATCTTAGATAGATCAGTTTGAGACGTAGCTTTATTTCGGCTCAGCAGACGTTCCAGCGCATTGCGTTTTCGATCTTGGTTGCGATTGAACTTATCACTCTTCCCCTGGAGATTCTGCGATCCAGTCGAATCAACGAAAGGGGATATGTGACGGAGCCGGTTGCCGCGCTGGTTATCTATAAACTCGACGTCACTCTTCTCTATTAGCTTTGTGCGCACCATACACCTGCAGTTAGTTCCCAGCTTAGATTAGCAAAGAGCAATGTCGAAGAGAGAACAATATGCGGCCTGGTTCTCTTGGATCTTTGCTTTTCACTCGTCTGTCTCCTTCATCGTCGCGTGTCGATTAAACTAATGCGCTACTTGATTCTCATAGTGCTCGTATAGTCGCTTGACTTTCACCTTGGCGGCGTCCAGATTTTGCGCGTTGATACTTCCGCCCATTTTCCAATGATGGACGACTGCTTTGGCCACTGTATCAACCAGTTCGTTGATCATCTTCGAGTTGGCGCGAGGTTGTTGGCGATTGTGGAACTTGTAGAAACGTAGAATGTCGTCTTTTGAAGGTAGCTGAGTAGCTCTGAAAAGTGGCCCAGAACCGAAAACAAGGCCTTGTGAGTTGGGTAGGTTTTTGGGTGGCATGGGAGTAGCAGAATTGGGTAAACAGCTATATAAATTAGGTAAACTGACTAAAACACAGCGCCGAGCCGATGATCCAACGCGAGCAACAACCGCTCACACTGCAAATGTTCACTGTGCGTTGACAGTACAGTAACGTAGTTGGTGGGTGACCCATCTGGGGTGGCAGCGCCTACCTGAAGGTGTGGTCACCTGGTGACAGCTGATGAAACTACGCGGATCGTTTTCAGATTTTGCCAGAAATTCTTTTTAATAAGGAGGTATACGTCGGTGAATGTGGGTGAAGATCGGAGAAAATAATGTTAAGTGGATTCTGGCCTAATCTCCATAAAGATGATTATCAACATCAAGTAATGTCAGGTGGCACTGTTAAGTTATTACTTAAGAAAGTAGAAAAACGTAAATCGCTAAACATTGTATTAGATGAACATTACGTCATACATTTGCCCTGGCTGAGAACAAGTTCTTTAGAATAGGAATAAAAAATCTTCCTTAAACTTTCCTTAAACTTTCCTTAAACTTCAAAAAAGAGAACAACAAAGATGTTTTCAAAATTACTATTTTATCAAATTTTATCGTTAAGGTTAAATCCCCGCATCAAAAAAGAGAACTTGCACAATGTTAGAAATGTCAGTGTGATGGTCACACACATAATTATTGTACTGACCCATTTAGATGTGTGAAATGTGCGAAATATCGTTATAAAGGTTGCTTTAAAAAGAAGGATGATGGAAGCAGAGAACACTCAACCAATTACAAAGGATGCACAGTCTACAAATAGATTAAGAACAAAAGATTTCTTCTCTTTAGGGTAAAACTTATTGGAAAAAACCCAGACCCAACAATAAGTTTTAACCGCAGATAATGCACTTCAATCCAGAACCAAATCAGATTATTGCGACCTATGCAGGTTGTATTCAATCACCCCGTATATGACCTCTAAAACCCCCATGCTATCCAAATAATATCGTATTCTTCAAACAACAAAAAATAGACTTACAGTGAATTATGATTAACAACCTCATGGAAGAGATAAAAGGTCTGAACGATCTAGTAAAACAACCAGTGAACAGTAACTAAAAATACTAGCCCAACTACTTAGAATAGCACAATGGGACACTAATATACTGGTTAACAATATAGGCATTACACTGATTTCTAAAGCTCATTTCTATGAACGATCGTATTTTAAAATTTGTGGCTATGATACAAATTATCTTAATAGCACAGCTCTAGTAGTAGTAATTATAATAAAACATCATATGAAGCACCACGGCATTCCTAAAAATGTTTCAAATTTATTCGAAATAGAGGATTGGAGAAGACCTTTAACTGCATCTGAGACATATTGTCCACCTGCACATTGAGCAAATAAAGAATGTGTTGACAAATACTTTTTTCCGTAGGTAATAAATTTCTTGTTTGAGGCGACTTCAACGCCAAATGCTGCCATTGACTCCCAACGACATTCTTTTCTAAGAGAAAACATTCTTTTCTCTATTATTCAATAGCCCATCTGAGTCACCTCTCTACACATATGTCTACCTATTGGCTAAATCTCCGAACTCTTTGACTTTTTTGTCATAAAAGGTCTTTCGTAAGGTTATCTAAACATCATATCATATTATGACTCATCCTCTGACCACAATCCTATAATAGTTACGACAAGCACTTCACTAATACATGAAACAAAACCTCCGTCTCTAATTTATCATAAAACAAACTGGAACTACATTGGGGTATTTTAAAAGACCAGTTAACTACCAATGTCTCGTGGGCACATACTTATATGGATAAAGTGGAAGATTTTGTTACCCACCTTCAAAAAGTTTTTTAATCTTTACCATCGGACAACGATTTGCGCGATGAACATGAAGTGGAAAACTAATTAAAGACCTCTTTTCAACTCTCTTCATCCATCATACATTTCAGAAGTGAAGTCGGTGATTGTTAGAAATACAAATTGTAAAAAAATGTGTGCTAAAACCAAGCTATGGAGGTACGGCATCCAGTTGAGAGGTATGATATGGCACTCTAATACAAAAATTCTGGAACGTTTCCAATCCGAGACTCACCAACACAGGCAACTTAGAATTACTACAAGACCTTAATGTGCTCGATGAAAAAAGAGATGGTCAAATGTAGTCTTAAATATCTTTAGCGCTTGCACACTTATCCAAATCGTTTGGCATTGGACTCCCTCTAAAATTGTGTAGTGCGTAGACTCAAACGTAGAAGAATGAAATGTCATCTGACATCCGTCTCACACGTCCATACCATTTTAGAACTTTCTATTCTAATGTTTTTGTAATTCAGCAGGTAAAATTTGTTTTTCGCCCTTTCTCTTCCGTTTGAGTCTGTTGCGTCTCGCAACTTGTATCAACTTTTATCAAATTTAAATTTACTATTTCAATTTCATTTCTTATGTTCTTTGTAAACCTTATGTTCTTTATATTCTCTTATTGCAGTCTTGACCGCTGTTCTTATTCCCTATTGTTTCGCAAAACAACTTTATTTTCTTTCCGATGTTAATTATTTTGTGGGTGTCTTTCTCACATGTGCAGCTGCTGAACTTAGAAGTGGGACAAAACATTTAAGTGCTGTACATGCTTTGATAGCCTCACCTTTTGTTATGATATCCTGTCTCTCTTCCTACACATAAATTGCTCTATTTTGGTAATTAAATAAACTTGAATTCTACTTCTCAAATTTTTTAGCATATATCCACATCTTCCTGATCTTACGTCAATACGATCTGATTATTCGCGGATAGTAGATTACCTATTTTAATCCTTACTCTTGGGCATTTTCTACCAAGTGCTTATTTAACATGCAGGATTTGTCCCGAAAGTATCGAAAATGATAACGCCTTCCTGGAATGCGGAAAAAGAGGAGTTTATTTTAGGCTGGATCTGAGTTTTGGTAACAGAAACAAGTCGGACGAGGCAAATCTTGACACAATTTCATGCTCTACGGTTTTTGGTAAATTCAACTCCTGTGATATCAATCGAACACTTGAACGCTGATCAGAGTCCAACAATTGTTTCATTTTTACCAACTTTTTATCACTACGGCTTGTTGACGGGCATCTTTTGCGTTCTTCGTCTTCCACGTTCCATGCTCACGAATCATCTTGTGCCATTCAAAAATCCTCGTTTTTGACATGGCTTCCTCCTGTAGGCTTTTCTTGTCAGATTCAAAGTCTCGATGCCGCATTTTTCTTAATTTGGCACCGCATAACGTTATGCTGCATGTCGAATCCGTGACGCGCCACCAAAACACAGTTTGAGGAAAGCGCGATCCTCACTCTCTCAAGGCTCAAAGGCAACTGAGTCGGGTTGTATTCTTTACCTAAAGTCCCTTCACCATCTAACCCGTTAAAAATCACGTCCCTCTAGCCCTTCCGGTTGGATGGAAAAATCATTTCCGATACTTTCGGGACAAACTATGCATATATTAAACATTAATGTTGATAGATGGTAATGTTTGAGACCTTTTGCTATTTATATGTCTTATATACTTATTTTCCCAGTACTTTTCCATAATAAACATTTGGGTAAACTGTCATATGCCTATCAAAATCTATAAAAATTGGATGTCTATCTATTCCTTTACCCCTATTTTTTTCTATTGTCTGTTTAATATAATATATGTTGTCTAAATTTGACTCTTATTTTCTAAAACCTTTTTGTTTTTTACTTAAATTTCTTCCATTTTGCTTTTCATGACACTAAAACGTAATCCCTTACGTTTTTTAGGCTTCTATACATTAAAATGAGACTTATGTAGTTAATAATGTCCGTCCGTCCGTCCTTTTATTTTTCAACTTTTGATCAACGCAGCTTCCAAGCTGGACACCAGCTTCTATTTCTGTCATTTCTGACATCTGTCACGTCTTATAATTTTTGATCTGTGTTAGATAGAGATTTAACATTTTCAGTAAGTCAAGTCTAGACGCCAAAAATCGGCCAGATCGGAAAATCTCAAAACCGGTTTGACCGGAAGTAGTCGCAAATTTTGGTTTATGTATAGAAGCCCCGGAAATCTGTGGAAACGGAATTTCACGTCAGGACTTTGTCTTTCTTTTTTATAAATTAAGTTTGTATAAGCTTGATTCGATTCCTGATTAACAGTTTCTATTTTTTATATTACTAAACTTTATTTCACCGCCTTTGGGCAATTCCATTTTTAAGTTTTCTGGTCTAGGTGCATTGTTGGCTTTTTGAAGTGGTTTCTGAATGTCTCCTGTTATTTCTACTTTTGTTAAGTTTTGGTGTGCTTTCTAATATTAATGTTATATATACCGTCTTTTTTCTCTTTGGTCGCATTCTCAAGACCTTCCAATAATTTCTATATATATGTAGCTTTCTATCTTCGACACCAAAAGACTCCCTCGCTGAGTCAAATAAAATTTTGAATGAATAGAACACAGGAGGACGGTCTAGGTTAAACATGGACATAAACATAAGCGCGTGAACGTGCGGACTCTAAATAAAATTGGACCAATTGGTTGGATTGGTTGGACAAGGGCATGATGGATACCAAAAATTAAATTCTACAATTATAAATGCAATACAGAGGATATTTAATAGCACGCCAACAACAACACGACCCAAAGGAAGGCCGCGCAGTAGGTGGATTGACAATGTGTTTCAAGACCTCCAAAAGCTCAATGTAAATAACTGGAGGAAAACTGCCAAAAATAGAACAGACTAGAGGAAAATCGTTGAGTCGGTGAAGACCCTTGATGGGTGGTAAAAACCGAGAGAAATGTAAATGCGTATGTTAAAATAAAAGGACGAATATGATGAGGATTCCTTCTACTGAATTCTAGAAAAAATCCACGACGCCAACTCTTCGAGCGAGTCAAAAATTATTATTGAAAACCTAGACACAAGACTAGGAAAAAAGAATATTCTTGGGCAGCACAGTCTGCACCAAGAATCCAACGGTAATAGAAAAATATTGATCGAGTTTGCTATAAGCAAAAGAATGGGAATTAGCTCAATATATTTTCTACATATTTATGAAGAAATTTCCAATCACACTGATGACCTAGCTATTGGAAAAATATGCGAGTCATGTATACTAGATAGTAGATCGTATCGTGGTACCGATATACACTCTTACGTCGTGAAGGCTATTTTTAGAAACCATATTAGGTAACAATAAATCAGAAAGAAAAATATAAGATAAAAAGTCTAAAAGAAAATGTAATATTAACAGCAGATCAAATAAAATTGTCTTCTAACTTGAATATATTCTTTAATTATATTTCAAAAAGTTAGACGGTTATTTCACTTTTTTAACTGATATAAACAGGGCTAAACATAAAATTAAAATTATCTATAATTTACTGAACAAAAGTATGAGATGCAAAAAGTTACCAAAACAGTTTTTCGCGATGTCATCCTTAACAGCCGACTTGAGTGGTTTTACCCATCGCCGCAGAATTTAAACCTCCAGTCCAGTAATTCCACTTTTTCAGCTTGTCGCTCGTGTACATATGCAACGTTTCTTCTGTTTTCCTCCTATTATCTGCCAGCCCGTACATGGGCTAACGATTTGCGATTGATGCTTCCAATGGGAGTGGAAAACGCGCTTCCTTCGAGTAACGTTTTAATAAGCTCGGTGCTTAAAAGGTTGACGTCCGGCATAACGAGTTTCCGTAATTTGCAAAAACCGCTAATGAAGCTGTGCCTAAGCAAACTTTACGATGCCGTATTGCGGTTGCATTTTAAATAGTCGTCTCTCACTGTTAAGGAAATAAACACCTTTCGTTGTACGCACATAAAATTTTAAGCCTAGAAAAATTTGACTAATTTGAGCGGCTTGAGCAAGCAACATGCTGATAAGTATTAGCTTACTATAATTCAACATATTTGTATATGTATGGTTAAAATTCAATTTGTTACTTATTTTTTATGCATATCGTGTTTCATTAACCTTTAATGGCTACTATGGTACTTTGCAAAGCAGAAAAATTTGCTTTAGAAACAAAGGCGATTAGCAAAATCAGCAGCATTTTTAAAGCTGCTTATTGGAAAAAGTTATTTTATGTTGAAATATATTCTCCTATAATTAATATTTGGTTGTTCATTTAGTAGTCCTACAAACAAACTTCCTGATTTACTGGATTTTACATCTCTGATGGTATAGTTAGTAGCAATCCAATGGTGGAAGCAAATAATTATCGGCCTTCTGATTTATTGCCAGCCATAGTAAACTTAGATATTTCTACTATTAAAAAAGTACTCAACCATAAACTTGTGGCGAAACAAACAGAATGAAAATTATTTTAACACTATCTAAATGATAACTTAAATTCTAAAATGCGAATAAAGAATCCTGATTATCTAGACGAAGCAACTCATTGCCCCACAAAAGTGATCCAAAAAGCGACATGGCAATCTACTCCCAATAAATAAGAGCGGACAACACACAATTCTGCAGGTAAAACTATCTACAATCGTTTAACACGAAGACTACGTAGCTTGTGAATAGAAATACAAAATAAGATTTTGCTGAATATATCAAAAACCTACTATCACTACTACTCAATTTGGAGAGCCACAAACAAAGAGATTGCAAACACCCAACTGACTCATTAGGAAGGCAACTGGACAATTGCAAAAGATTTATCTAAAAGACAGCGAAATACAAGCATTTCTAGATACTCTGTGATAAATGACGTTTTCCCTAAATCCATTTTCGCCAGCTAAAATTATGTTTAGACAAAAAAGGTGAACTAGTTTAAGGCGCCAGGTCATAACTTGATAACTGGTAAAATCTTACAAATGCTGCTTAGAAAAGCCGCCGTACTACTGACTACGATTTATAACCGTATGCTAAGCTTCTTCAATTGTATGGAAATATTGGAAATTTGGATTGCCATAGAGCCATTCAACTACACATCAAACACACCAGATAGTAAATGAAATATCATCTACGTTAGAGGAAAAGAAATACTGCGCCGCTACGTTTTCGGCATATCTCAAGCTTTCGATTTATCTAAATCTTGAAATACGGTTTAGTGTGCCACGCAGGACTTCTCTTTAAATTAAAAACGCGGTTACCAAGCTACTTATACTTGCTCTTTAAATCCTATCTACTGATCGATATTTTTTAGTCATATACGATAATGAACTATCTTCATACCATCTTATCAAATCCTTTACCTTTATTTACATAACTGCCAGAAACTAATAATACTGTGACTGCCACTCTACAATACCGTCCAAGAGCTTCTTCTTCTTCTTCTTCTTCTTCTTTGTCCATCCCTTATACCCTAAGGTGTCGGGTTCTCTATCCATTTTCGAAATCTCTTCCTGTCCCTAGCGATTTGTTTAGCTTCTGCCATGCTTTTCCCCCTCCTTTCCACTTCCTTCCTGATAGTTTCCATCCATGTTTGCCTTGGCCTTCCTCTTCCTCTTTTTCCTTATCTTCTTGCCTCTAATACCCTTCTTGGCAGCCTTTCTTCGCCCATTCGTGTCACGTGCCCAAAGCACATTAGTTGTCTTTTCTGTAGTGTTTCCACTAGCGGTTCTAGGTCTAACTCCTCTCTTGTTGTGATGTTCCTCACTCTGTCCCTCTTTGTTCTTCCGACTATACGTCGCAGGTACTTCATTTCCGCAGCCGTTAATTTACTTTTGATCTTGTCTTGTAGCGGTATGCTTTCTATTCCGTATGTTAATGTAGGTAAGTATATTGTTTTATACAGGTGGAGCTTAGTCTCTTTGCTCAGCTCTTTCTTGTTGATTAATGTTGAGTTGATCTGATAGTATACTCTAGGAGGTCTTGGAGGTCCGGTTCCTTAATTCATCTGTTACTGTTCCGTCTTGGCTTATTATTACTCCAAGGTACTCATAGCTCCCCACTTGTTCCAATTGCTCTCCTTCACATCTTACGTTCAGGTTTCTTTGTTCTTCATCTGTGTTCTTACTTATTCTCATTATTTTGCTTTTGTTCGCATTTATTGTCATTCCTTTTATTTTAATTTCGTTGTTCAAATTATTTATTGCTTGTTGTAGTTTCCTTTGGCTATCGGCTATGAGTAGTATATCATCTGCGAAGACGAGGCTTTGTATATTGATTGCCCCCATGTTCCAGTGTCCTAGTTTAGTGTTCAGTTTGGGTTCCTGCTGTTCTTAACTATTTCATTCATCATGATAATGAATAGTAGTGGACTGAGGAGTCTCCCTGTTTTATCCCCTGTCCATCAAGAATTTCCCGATTCTTGTCCTTGTATTCTTACTATTCCTTTCGTTCTTCCGTATAGTCGTTTTGTGGCTTCTACAAGTTTTCTCGGACGTCAATTCTTTCCATTGAATTCCACAGGGTTGCTCTTGGTACCATGTCGAAGGCTGCTAGGAGGTCTATGAATGCCAGGTGTAGCTCTTTGTTTCCTTCAAGTGTCTTTTCTATTACTGTGCGAAGCGTAAATATGTGGTCTTGAGTCTGTCTGCCTTTTCTGTATGCAGCTTGTTCCTCTAATAGCTCGTCTTCTATGTGATGCCTTATCTTTTTCTAGTATCCTGGTGTAGATCTTTTGTACGCAGGATGCCAGGCATATTGCTCTGTAGTTTCCACAGTCGTGTGTGTTACCTTTTTGTGGATTGGTACTATTATGTTTTGTTCCCAATCCCTCGGTATTCCTTCTCCTTCGTATACTTGCTGGCATATCTTGTGTGTCCATTTCTTTATACATTCCCCTCCGTATTTGATTAGTTCAGGGCTTATTCCGTCTTTTCCTGCAGATATTCCTACTTTCATGTGTGCTATTGCTTCTTCTGTTTCTTCCAAAATTATTGTTTCGTTTTCTGTCTCTTCTTGTTCTACTCTGATGGGGTGGTATTGTTCTTGTATGTTTGGTTCTTTCAATTTTGTGCTGTAATGTCTCTTCCATGTTTCTAATATTTGTGGCAGTTCTGTAACGACTTCTCCTTCTTCGTTCCTAATGCTCCACGCCTTTTGTTTGTGCATTCCCCTTAGGCCTCTAACTGTTTTCCAGAAGTCCTTTTTGTTGTTTTTGTTGTCTTTGAATTTCTGCTCCATCTCTCTACCAAACTCTTCCCAAGCTTCCTCTTTGGCCCTCTTCACTACCTCTTTTGCCTCATTTCTCCTTGTTATATAATGTTGCCTGTCTTCTTCTCTCTTGGTCTGTAGGTATCTCTTCCAAGCTGTTTTTTTCCCATTATTATCCCTTTTACTTCCTCATTCCACCATTTCGTGCGTTGGTATCGAGGTGATATTTTCTTTTCCACAGATTGTTGTTGCTGTCTCAAGTATTACTTCCTTAAGTCTTGTCCATCTCTCTTCCACGTTTCATTCTACCTCCTGATGGTGCTCTTGTTGTTCGTGTTCTAGTAATCTGCGCTCTACTTCTTGTGCGTATTCTGTTTTTTTCTCGGGCTTTCTTAGTTCAGTTATTTTTATTTTCTCGTAGCCTTTCTTCGCTACTTCCTTTCTTACATAGAATCTCGTGTCCGCTATTACTAGTTTGTGATTTGAGTGGATTTCTGCCCTCGGATGACCTTCACGTCTAATACTGCGTACTTTGCTCCCTTTGTGTATGTGAAGTAGTCTATTTCACTTTTGGCCTCTCTGTTTTCTGCAATGAAAGTTATTTTATGTATTAGTTTGTGATTGAAGAAACTATTTCCTATTAGCATTTCGTTACTTATGCAGAAGTCAATCATCCTATTGCCATTGTCGTTTAACACTCTGTCTGTACAGTATCTTCCTAGAACTCCATGTCCTTTGTCTGGGTTCTTTCCCACTCGGGCGTTCCAATCTCCAAGTATAAATGTGTGTCTGCTTCTGTCTCTAGCTTTGTCGAGCACTTGTTGTAGGCTTGTGTAGAACTCTTCTTTTCCAGTATGTGTCATTTTCTGTTGGTGCATAAATCTGTATGAATGTAGTTCTTTCTTCTAGCTTGACATCTATTGTCGTTATTCTTGAACTGATACCTTCCCATCCTATCACCTTTCCGGTTAGGTCTTCGCTAATTATCACTCCTACTCCCTCCTTTGCTCTTGTTCCTAACTGAACTACAGAGTAGAACAATTTGTATCCTTTTTCGAGTGTTTGGTCTTTGATTCCTTTCTTTTTGATTTCTGAAAGTCCTAGGATTTTAACTTTATATCTCTCCATTTCTTCAATAAACTCTATCTCTTTCCCATTTAGTCCTGTTACGTTCCATATTCCAATTCTTGTCATTTGTACACGCTTAGGTCGTTTTCCATCTTTCCGTCCATGTCCGAGGCTTCCTGTATTTCTCTGAATCTGTATACCTCTTATGGGTGATTAGCCCGACGACGAGGGCCCCGTTACCTCGGGACAACTGGTATCAGGTTATACCCCCCGATGCTGGGTCGTCAGAGCCCCGTTCGTTTTCCAGCAGAGGGTACCACGTGCAGGTGGAGTTGACATTTGGGTGACTGGATGTTGGCGCCACCCCTTCCCTCCCCGTCCAAGAGCATATCAACAAAATTAGCACATAGTTCAACAAATGGGGGAAATTAACCAATCAAAATCAACTCAAATAACATTTACTATGGAAGCAGGCGTTTGCCATCAGTTAACATTAATAACACTCCGCTAGCACTAAAACCCGAAATTAAGTGCTTAGTACTATATCTTCACCAATAGCTCACGCGGAACAAACACATACAAGCTAAGCACAAGCAGTTAAACCTCAAATTGCGTGAAATGTCTTGGCTTCTTGGTAGGAAATCAAAACCAAAGTATTATTTTGTAAAGCGATGCTAAAGCCAATTTGGACATTTGGTGTAGAACTTTGAAAACGTCGCAAACCGAATCAAAACGTTGCAATTTTAATCTAAAACACCTCACGCAATAGTTGACGCGCCTTAGTTCGTAATCAGTCAAATAACTCACAAAAACCTTGACACACCATTCGTTGCAGATAAAATTAAAAGGTTTACAACGAATGGCCACCAAAAATTGAAAACAGCAACGAACTAATTTAGCAACTGTCTACCAATCACTTTCCCCACTAAAGCTAGTGAACCAAACATGTCTCCAAGACCTAATCAGATTGTGAATGATCTTAGGACTATTACACAGGCATATAAGAAAAAAATTTTTGATGCGTAGGATTTTGGAAATAATTTTAGCTATATTTGAGTCATTGAATCTAAATATAAAATTAGCTCTACTTTTTTAGAATAGTGTTTTTAACGGGTAGTTCTACACAAAATGTGCAGTTCTAAATCACATATACAAGATTGGTTTCTATATATTTGCCCTATTGTCAGTCTATCGGCCAGTTAGTTACAGGAAAATCCACAGATGGAGTAAGTATAATGTAACTAAAGTGACCTTTAACGCTTCGATCGAGTTGAGGTTAGTTTGTGAGTTGTCGCAGTGCAAGTAAATCGAAGTTGGCCTCGCATGATATTTGTGTTTTGGAAAGAGTTGTTAGTTAACCTAAAGCATATTGTGTTGTAAATTGTTGTATTTGTGTTGTTGAATAGAAATAAAATGAGTTCAAGTAGAAGAAGTTTTGTAAATCATCCTGATAGTTTTGCTACATATGCGGAGAATACACATTAAAAGGAAACAGAAAAACTGACTTTGTAAAGAGAGCTTATCTTGGATACTTTGGTGTTAGGCTTGGTGATCAAGATAAAACTTGGGCACCGCATCAGGTCTGTAAAACTTGTACAGAACATTTACCATAGTGGACTACCGGAAAAAGGAGAAGTCTGAAATTCGGCGTACCGATGGTTTGGACAAAACCCCAAAACCACTTCGATGACTGTTATTTCTGCTTAGTAAATATTATTGGAATCAATCGAAACAACCGTAGCAAGTGGACTTATCTTCATTTAGTCTCTGCAAGACGCCGGTCCCTCGCTCAGAGGAAGTGCTACTCCCAACGTTTCACCAGCCACCAGAGCTCTGTGAACACGAACCAAAATTATCTTTTACCGTACAAGGGAAAAGGTTGCTACCCTTCTTCTCTCAAGAAACAACTTGTATTTTGTCACAACCTTCGAGGACTCCTGGAAAAAATGAGTCTTCCTGAATATTTTCAAGATGATTTTCGCCTATTTATTGACAGCTTAAAGCAAAGTTTGAAATGTGTCCTACTACAATGGGAACAAATATGGTTCATGCTAATTGCTCACTCAATGAAAATGAAAAAGAATATAACACATAGCTTTGCTCTTGGAGAAGATACAGTATCATGAACATCAATGGGTGATTTGTGTGGACTTAAAAATAGTGAACTTTCTCCTTGGACAGGAAAATATGCACCAAATATCCTTGCTTCTTGTGCTTCTGGGATAGCAGAGACAAAACACACCACTGGGTTACAAAAGAGTGGCCTAAGAGAGAAAACATGGTCGTTGGGGAAAAGAATGTCTAACGACCCCTTAGTTAAACAAGAGAAAATTATCTTTCCTCCACTGCGTATCAAGCTGGGCCTTATAAAGCAGTTCGTAAAGACTCTTGATAAGAGCGAACCATGTTTTGCATATATATAGGGGAAAATGCCTCAGTTGAAAACGAAAAAAATTAAAACAGGAATATTTGACTGCCCACAAATAAGACAACTTATTAAGGGTTCTGCTTCGTAAATTCGATTAATAAGGCTGAGCGAAAAGCCTGGACTTTATTTGTTGCAATTGTCGGAAATTTTCTGGGCAAACGCAAAGCTGAAAATTATGTTGAACTAGTAAACCCAAATCCTCTGGGTGTAACATGAGTATTAATGTGCACTAGTTACACAGCCACTTGGATCGTTTTCCTGAAAATATAGGAAACATGAGTGAGGTACAAGGTGAAAGATTTCACCAGGATCTTAAAACTATGGAGGACCGCTACCAAAGAAGATGGGATACGCACATGATGGTAGACTACTGCTGAGTTTAAAAAGGGACTGTTCCAAATACATTCAAGAATGTCACGGAAAAGGACCTTCCGAAGTGTTCAGTGACTGTAATGGGTTTCATTGATGACTTTTTATCCTCTATCTTTGTATATTATTTATATAATATGGTATAATATAGTATATAATTAAATATTTGTATAATATAATATTAAAAATTTCGCGTTTAGTTTTTTTATTTCATCCATGGATTTAACTTACAATAGTGTAACTTATATTTTACTAAAATGTTATATTTTAGAAATCTGCGCTGATAGCAAAAACTAATACCACATTTGAATTTAGGGCATCAAATTTATATGAAATTAGCCCCAAATACCCCGGCACCAAAACAGCTGTTGGCCTGTGTTATTAATTGACGGTTTCTTCTATCAATGCTTTTTATATCATCAAATTTAATATATACTTTATGCAAAACCAGATTGTAAATCACATTTATCAATAAACATTCTTGCTAGTGCCTTCAAGCAGACCGAACGTGCGTGCCGAGCTATACCTGAGTTATCACAACGGCGGAGCCGCAGCCGTAGCCTTGCTTAAGATCAGGCAAATTTATATATTTATTAATTTAATTTCAACGTTTAACTCAAGTGATAAACAACTGTTTCACATTTAAAAACCGTAAGAATTTATAATTTTTAAAACACATTATACCTCGCAAAGATGTTCCCAACCGGGAATGGGCCCAGTTTAAACACCAATATGTATAATTACACCCTTATGCAGCCACCTACATTACTTCAAAATCAAATACCAGCACAAATGCCGCATGCACACAATTACCAATTAAATCCAGCAGCTATAAATAAGCAACTCCCACAATTTCACCAAAATCAAGTAACAACAGAACAATTCCCACCACTTCCTATTAACCTCGCTCCTTTAAATAACATACAGCCTTTAATGCCGCCAAATAATAACTACAACGACACAAAATTAACGCAAGAAACTTTCGATTGCACGACCAGCGAAGACGAACAAATGGAGAATGACTCTGAAATTACAAACTCCCATCCTTGGCAAAGCGTCACAAACAAGAGAAAAAGGTTTAAGATCCAAACAGACTCCGTAAGTCCCCCTCAAACTATAACAACAAACAGATTTCAATCACTCGCCGAAGCAGATACTAATGCCATTCAAACTCATACTAACAGTTCGAACAATATGAAGAACAATACTCAGCCGCAAGACCCGAAACCACCCCCAATTTACGTTTATGGAGTTACCAACTACAAAGCTATGACCGAAAATCTATCCCTTGTCACAGATGACGAAACTTACTACACTAAAACCTTCCCAGATAATACAGTAAAAATAAATGCACGGACACCCGACACCTACAGAAAATTAATCCAGCACATGAAGGACGAAAAAATTGTATATCATACTTACCAACTAAAACAAGACAGGGCCTATAGAGCTGTCATACGCGGTCTTCATCATTCAATCCCGTTAGAAGATATAACAACAGAACTAGCTGAAAAAGGACATAAAGTCAGAAATATCATCAACGCACGGCACAGAGTTACAAAAAATCCGCTACCACTATTTTTCGTCGATATAAGTCCGCAAAGTAATAATAAAGAAATTTATGACATAGAATTCCTACAAAATACAAAACTAAGAGTTGAACCACCAAAACATAAAAACACTATAATACAATGCACCCGATGCCAGGCCTATGGACACTCCAAATCGTATTGTATGAAAGCATACAACTGCGTTAAATGCGGCAAACCACACGATTCAAAAAGCTGTAATAAAACCAAAGACACCCCGGCCACCTGTGCACTATGTGACGGAGGGCACCCTGCCAACTACAAGGGCTGCACAACTTACAGAGATCTATTAAAGTCCAGAAATAAACACAATCCAAACCTCACAAATAAACCAATCCTCGAATTACATTCAAGTACAAATCCAGCTTTTCAACAGATAACACAACAGCCTCCTCAAACTAGAGGTAGTTATGCCCATGTAGCCGCAGGAGCAACAAGTAATCAAAATAAAAATAATAATAATGACAACCTTACTAATACAATGCAAAACTTTTATACGAATTTAAAAACCTATTCAACCAGCTACTAAACCAAAACAGCATGATTCTCACCATGCTTATCACGGTCATAAGCAATTTGACCAAACAATGACCTCCTCAATTCGAATAGCTGCCTGGAATGCAAACGGGCTATCAAATCACGTTCCAGAAATCACCCTATATTTAAACTACAATAAAATTGATATTCTCCTAATCTCTGAAAGCCACTCAACTGAAAGAACGTTTATCAGAATCCCATACTACATCATCTACTATACTCATCACCCTGACGGTACGGCGCATGCAGGCTCAGCCATCATAATTAGATCGACTGTTAATCACCATGTCCTCCAACCCTTTAAAACAGCCAAAATCCAAGCGACGTTATTAAAACTAGAATCACTTCCTAGACCAACTACTATTGCGGCTGTTTACTCCCCGCCACGACAGAAGAATATAATGACTTTTTCAACTATCTTGGAACACAATTTATAGCAATCGGAGACTGGAACTCCAAACATACAACATGGGGGTCCAGATTAATCACACCTAAAGGTCGCAATCTGTTCCGTTCAATACAACTAAACAACCTTATATTTCTACGGGAGAGCCAACCTACTGGCCCACGGACAGGAATAAAATTCCGGACTTACTTGATTTCGCTATATCAAAAGGCATATCAAATACTTACATTGATATTAAGTCTAGTTTAGATCTATGCCATGACCATAGCGCCATAATATTAACCCTCAGTACCAATGTTATCTACAGAGAGCCAATGCCTACCTTGTGCACAAAAGATACCAATTGGCAAATGTTCCAAAACTTAATAAATGAAGAAATCAGACTGGATCATTGTATCAAAGAGCAATTCGAAATCGAAGAGGTGGTACAGCATCTAACGAATACAATACAAACCGCAGCATGGAAAGCCACTCTTCTAAGGAACAAAGCAAACCAGGAAATGATAATATTCCTCTGCATATTAAAAATTGATCACAAAAGAATAAGAGCACGTGGGAAATGGCAAAGATCAAGAAACCCTCAGGACAAAACTGACCTTAACAGGATAACACACCAACTCCACTCTGTTTTTAAACCAAGCCCGCAACGACACCTTCAAACACTACATCACGAATCTATCCCCGAAGACCATTCGTTGTGGAAAGCAACAAAAGATTTAAGAGGCCAGTAATACAAACCCCACCCATAAGAAAACCTGATCGAAACTGGGCGCAGTCAGACATAGAAAAGAGCAATGTATTCGCGGATCATCTTTCAAAAGTGTTCTCTCCAGTCTCAGACAATGACAACCAAGATGAAGAAATTGAAGACTATATTAACGCCCCCTGTCAACTATCACTGCCCGTTAAGCCTTTTATACCAGCAGAAATTCGAAAACAAATCAACAATACAAATTTGTACAAGACCCCTGGGTATGACCTCATAGTCGGGGAGATCTTAAAACATCTACCAAGAAAGGCAATCGTGCTATTAACTACTATATGCAACAGCATCCTTTGATTATGCTATCTCCCAGTCCAGTGGAAACACGTGCAAATAATTATGATTGGAAAACCAGGTAAACCACCTACCGAACCTTCATCGTACCGTCCAATAAGCCTGCTGCCACAAATGCCAAAAATATTTGAAAACTTCTTCTCGACAGAATAACCCAATCAACACTCACAGACGACATAATCCCTGAACACCAATTTGGATTCAGACAAAAGTATTCCACAACACAGCAATGCCACCGAATTGTGAACAAAATCAAAGAAAGTCTCGAAGAGAAGAAGATGTGTGCTGCGGTGTTCCTTGACGTACAGCAGGCCTTTGATAAGGTTTGGACCAACGGATTATTATATAAATTAAAAAGGCATTTTCCCAGTCCCATATACCTACTCCTAAAATCTTACCTTAATGATAGATCCTACCAAGTAAAAGTAAACAACTCACTCTCCGACTACCACCCAATTAAAGCTGGAGTGCCGCAAGGCAGCGTCCTTGGGCCACTACTCTACTTAATATACACTGCTGACATTCCCGTCACAGAGAGCACTATGATGGCCACATTTGCTGACGACACAGCAATCTTGTCCGATATCGATCCAGCAAGAGCTTCTAATAAACTGCAAGATCACCTAAACGAACTACAAGACTGGCTAAAACGATGGAAGATCCAGGTCAACACCGAAAAGTCCGCCCAGATCACGTTCACCACAAAACGAAGCAACTGTCCACAAGTTAACATAAATAACAATCTGATCCCACAGAAAGCCACAGTCAAATATTTTGGCCTACATTTAGACCAGAGACTCACATGGAAAGAGCACATTAAGGCAAAAAGGACACAATTGGACCTAAAAGTGAAGAAAATGAACTGGCTACTAGGCAGGAAATCTCTGGAGAACAAACTGATCATCTACGAAATAATTCTAACACCAGTCTGGACCTACGGTATCGAACTGTGGGGATGCAGTAAGCCCTCCAACACAAAAATCCTACAAACCTTTCAGTCGAAGACACTTCGCATGATGGCCGACGCTCCCTGGTACGTGTCCCTCCACAACGATTTTGGAATATCCTTTATAAAGAAGTGATCAACCACCACGCCAACAAATCCAAACAACGCAGCACCAACCACAGCAACCAACTCATAAGTGAACTATACACCCAACCACAAATTGAAAGAAGACTTAAAAGACAATGGCCAGAAGACCTAGTTAACTAGGAGAAAGTGGAGAACCGTCAAGGGACGGTACCCAACGCTTGCCATGAACCTTGCCTCATATTTACTCATTACTCTGTTAGTTATAGGAGTAGATTGTAAATTAGCAAATGAGTAAATAAAAAAAATTTATCAATAAAAAATTGTTAGTCCCAAGTTCGATGAGATGAACTGCAGACTAGGGTATTACTTGAGTATAGCTTAAATGTAGGTAGTTTGGAAAGTTGCTTTCTAATTAATTTTGTCATATACACCATTGATTATCTAAACAAAATTCTGCTATTCTAACAGTCAAATATTTTATATTAAAATTCAATACCTAACTTTTTATGTTATGTTTACCAGAACAAAGCAATAAGAAGCATATTTTTTTTTTGTATTTAGTATACAATAAAACAATATAAAAAGGGCTATCTTGCTTAACACGTTGATCACTGCAAATTTTAGAATTTCTGTCTTAGAGCAATTTTATTTAACAGTATATTTAAAATTTAAGTAAAGTTTACTATGATTTCCTAAAAGCGTACAAAGTGTTTTTAAAGTATGTAGATCAGAAAACACTGACTGAAAAGAAACTAGTGCTACGCTAATTTAAGTCAGCAGGAATTTGAAAAATATTCTGAGTACAATGATGACAAAGTTGTTCTTATCTTAAAATAAGATTGTTTCAAGCCTGAAGATAATCACAATGCAACGACATAAATAAGGACGACAATTTGTAGACAAATTTTAAATTACAACTATTTGCTTATTATTTCTTTTGAAAGAGTTTCTTGCATTCTAGAACTAACTAATTTAAATACTCAGGAAGAACTTGTAAACTTAAACAAGAGAACAAGACGCCATTTACAGAAATGTAAGTTATTGGACTTTTATTACAAATGCGCCTTTGTTGTTTTTAATATAATTTTTTCCGTTAATATGACCTACCACACTGCAGCCTTAAAGCTTGTCTTCTAAAATGCACTTTAACTTAACTAGACGTAACATCCACCCATGAGTATCAGCGAGACTCGAACTCGCGCGCGCTAGGTCCATGATCACTAGTCTACTAGACCAATAAAGTACAAGCAAACTTAAATTCCAGTTAATACTGGGTCATTTTTATTTTGTTGATAACTCTATATTATCTTCTCAAAAACTATTGAAGGTAAAACGTATGTTAAATCACTTTAATAATATTCTATGCTAAAACTATGTGCTAGATAAAAAAAATACTTGTATAGGCAAATAAATGATGCTGCAGCATAGAAGATTCAACTTCTACCAGTATATACAAAATAAATACCCAAATACGTTATCAAATTTAATGAATTACGTGTTATAAAAATAAAAAACTTTTAGGAGATCTATAGCCTCTAAAGGGCGAATGAAACTCGGTGGATATGCCAAGTAGAAAGAATATAAAATACCTCCCGCGGACCAACAGGTAGCAGCGTCTGTACGCAACATGGGCGACTGTTCTCTATTTTATGAGCGGCTGCAAAAGAAACTCACTAACCTGCATTAAGATAACGCGGCAAAAAAATAATTTTTTTTTTGCATAAATTAGTTTAGGTTATGTAGAATACGCCCTTGAAAAGATAAAGCCAGTCCGAAATTCCTTTCAAACTTATAGCTATTTTAGTGAGCACGGTTCAGAGCCACCTAGAAACGTATGGGTAACAAGTTGCAAAACATAAAAAACTGGAAAATTAACAGACAATTAATTAAAATAATGACTACCTATTATCGCTTAGCAATAAGAAGAAATAGTGAAAGAGTCGAGGGAATGAAAAATGCTATTATGGAATCGTATCTGCACATGACTTCGACAATAAAAGCTTTACATGATGAACACTTTAAATACTTTCCTGAAAGTTGTGTTTTGAACTGCCGAGAATGCAGAAAATTCATTTGAATTAATTGCCGTTTGCGTCAATGTTTGAAACTGTTTTCTCCACAGCATGAACCTACTTTTGTACGTAATATGCTGTACAACAGGCTTTTGTATTAACAAAGTTAAAAAAATAACTTTTTCACTTGAAATTTTTTGCAAAAATATTATCCTCGACTTCAGAGTCGGAAAGTTCTGCGCTTATTGAGTCACTTTTTTCTATATGAAAAGTAAGGACCTTTTTTAAATAAAACTAACGTGATTTTTTAATAAAAAGATTCCTAATAACATGCAAAAACTATTGCTAAGATTGGTTTACTTACTTTCCTTTAATCCACTCCTAAATATAAGTCTATTTTTTAAGCATTTACACTAGGTTACCCCCTTAAATCCTCTAACCGCAACCCTTTCAAATGACTACAAAGAATACAAAACGGCCCAAGTTCTCGGCGGCCTGCAAATTCCCAATTACGACAGCAGACCAGGAATGCTAAGATCACCGAGTTAAAATAGGCGAAATTGGTAATGGCAATGGTAAATATGTGAACATTAACGCAAAAACAAGAAATATATGAATTAGAAAAACGACTTGAAAAGGTAACATGGGATGTAGACTGTGTGACGTAAGGAAAAAAGAAGAAAATTGTATCACATTGGAATTAGGTCATACCCTATATTACTGAGGTGCAGAAAACGCAGGCCAAAGAGAAATATGTTTTATGATAGCACATGTTTTAGCATATGTCAGCAACTCAGATAGAGTAGCTGCCGTAACATTTAAGATCTCCAACAAATGTACAGTAAAATGCAACCAGTGTTACGTACCAACATCATTACGTCCTGAGGAAGAAGACAAAATATTCTACAAAGATATAATAAAAACAAAAGTACACATGTACTAATTATGGGTGAATTCAATGTTAAACTGGGAAAAACAACCTGATAAAACAGGAAAATATAGGCAAATTTAGCTTTGACCAAAGAAATAAAAGGGGATCTATGCTATCCAACAATGCTTATATTGGATGAATTCGGTCTTTAAAAAATAGAAACAAAGGAGATGGACATGAATCAGCCCTAACGGCCAAACAAAAACAAAATAGATTATATCACATCAAACAAACAACAGATAATAAAGGGCGTTAGTGTCTTAAATCCATTTCAAATATTTAGTGACCGTAGATTACCAATAAATCCATGGATTTCGGCCTGGAACGCTATACATGTATTGCAGCAGATTACAGAAAAATGCCATGAGTATAATATAGACATGCATATGTTATTTATTGACTTCTGACAAGTGTTTGATAAAGTCAAGCTTATTTAAGGGCATCAAAAATTTACCGATACCGGCCAAACTGATAAAACTAACTCAAATGACATTAGAGGGATCCACGACAATGGCCAGAACGGCAGATGGAATAACTGATAGCTTTGTAATTAACATTGAAGTACGTCAAGGTGACGCGCTGTCGGCAACAATATTCAACACTGTACTAGAAGACATCGTAGGAAAAGTAGGTGGATATGGGTTAATAATAACCAAACAGACACAAATCATTGCCTATGCTGACGATGTGGTGATTATTGCAAGAAATGTGAGAGCGCTATGTGAGACAACTGAAGCAAACAACAGAAGAGAGCGCTAAAAGTAAATAGAAACAAAACAAAATATATGCGACAACAGAAAAATAAAAGCAAGAAACAAAATTTCAGAATAGGAAAATATGTATTTAAATACCTATGCAAAAATATGAATAATATGAATGATAGAGGAGAAGATATAAGAGACAGAATACAAGCTGGAAACAGCCTACTACAGTAATAAAAATATTTTGAAAGATAAGGGCATCAGTAACAAAACAAATTTACGAATATACAAAGGACTAATAAGATCAGTTGTGATGTATGCAGCCGAAACACTATGCCTAACAAAAAGAGAAGAAGAACATCTAAGAATATGGAAGAGAAGAATACTCAGATTAATACTGGGACCAAAAAAATCAATAATATTGAATACCGCTCGAAGATAAACCACGAAATATTAGAAGAAATAAAGCGAAAAGACGCTGTGAGAGCAATTAAAACGCAGAGGTTAAGATGAATTGGACACATATGGAGATCAAACGATGACAGAATGATAAAAAGAATAACACTGTGGCAACCAATACTAGTAAGACGAAAAGGGAGACGAAGGATGAGATGAATGAATGAAGTGGAAGAAGATATAAAAAGAATGGAAATCACGAGATGGAAAGAAATGACCGCAGATAGAAAACAATGGCTAGACATTGTTGAAAAAGCTACAGCACACAGAAAGTTGTAAAATAAAGTAGAGGAAGATTCGGGGACTAATTCACCCCGAAAATAGGATTCTGAGAGCTCGAGAAAGGAGCGGTCACAAATCTAAGGATAACAGTCATATATATATATATATATATATATATATATATATATATATATATATAATATATATATATATATATATATATATATATATATATATATATATATATATATATATATATATATATATATATATATATATATATATATATATATATATATATATATATATATATATATATATATTACAAAGAAAAAGACTAAATAAAACACACCTGCATCAACTTAAGAAAAGCAAAAACAACGTAACATATAAAGAGGAAGTATAATAATAAATTTTAGCAAAGAACATAACAAAACACTAAAATAGAAAATGAAGCAAAAAAGAAATAAGATAAAATTAAGAAATAAACTGTCCAGGGAACAACAAATATCAAAACTAAGAATAATCTCAATAGAAACAAAACAACTAATTAAACGAGACATACAACAGTATCATGAAACGTAAATAGAAAAAATATTAAAACACAATAAAAATTTAAAATGCCTAAGAAAATTTGAAGGTACAGGGAACATGTAAAATACGAAAAACAGGAAACAAAAAATAATTGTTGGCAAATGAGAACGCAACCATATTTATTATAAGTTGGCAACACCTATATTCAATTAGGTACTCTGTCTATATCTATGATTTACTTGTACGTTTCTAATCTATATGTCAATAATACACGTTCGTTGCATTTTTCATAATAATCGTTTATTTATTTCCACCTAAATATCAACATGGTAGCAGATCGTGGTTGATTGCTACTTGTGGAAACAGAAGAAAAAGTAAAGGCAGTAAAAACTAAGAAAACCGGCCGGCGTGTTTTTTGTCCGTCATACATTTTGAGGTTAACCAGGTCGGCGTGCTTGGTCAGAAATCACGTGTAATCATAATCACGCAAAGAAGATGTCGAATTCAGGTTACAATCCATTTCATATCGACAGACTAGTTGGAAGAGATAACTATGCCAGTTCGAAGTTTGCAGTCCAGGCATATTTCGAACTCGACGATTTATGGAGTTGTGTCACCGGTACCAATACAAACCAAAGTAAAGAGACCAAGGCGAAATATAAGTTGATTTTATTACTTGATTCTATCATTTACGTACATGTTCAGAATGCAACTACTTGTAAAGAAGTCTGGGAGAGTTTGGAACAGGTTTTTGATGACAGCGGGTTGTACAGGAGAGTAGCCTTGTTGAGGGACCTGATAACAACTACATTGGATTCTTCTGGAAGCGTAGATGATTATGTGAATAAAATAATGTCGACCGCCCACAAGCTCAGGAATATTAAGTTTGACATTGATGATGAATATCTCGGTACACTGATGTTAGCCGGCCTCCCTGAAGCTTATAAGCCCATGATCATGGGACTGGAGAGCTCTGGCATCAAGATAAGTGCTGATTCTATTAAATCTAAACTCCTGCAGGAAGTTAAATGCTCTGATAATTCAGCATTCTTCACAAGGAAAAAGGTCATTCAAATAAATCAACATTATTCAACCAAGGCCTACAAATGATGTTATAATTGTAACAAGCATGGACACTATGCTAAGAATTGTAGTGCTCCGAAAAAGAAGAATGTAAAAAATACAGAAGTAAATAAAGGTTTTGTTGCAGTTTTTTCAGCATCTCCTCAGACAATGAATCCGGACCTGTGGTATGTGGACTCGCGTGCCTCCATGCACATGACATATAGACGTGACTGGATGTATGATGTTACAAGTCCACCAATACCCACCATAACTGTTGTCAGTAAGACACCGCTACCTGTGGAAAGTATGGAAAAGGTTAATTTATTGCTAAATGGTAATAAAGAAAGCAAAATTCAGGTAAGACAAGTTTTATACATACCTAAACTTGATGCAAACCTCCTATCAGTCAGTGCTATAGTAAAAAATGGCTGTAATGTAAATTTTAGAGATGAAGGCTGTGATATCTATGATAAAAATGGAAAGCTCCTGTGTTCGGCCACACTAGTAAGCGATTTATATTTGTTGAACACACACAGAGAGGCATTTTCTAACCTGTCTTGTTCAGATAACTTAAATGGTTTGGTTATGTGGCATAGACGCATGGGACACCTGAATTTTTCAGATGTTAACAAGCTGCCGGAGTGTGCTGAGGGAGTTCAGCCATTCTCAGACAAAAATAAAGGTTCTATTACTTGTACTACCTGTCTCTCGGGGAAACAAACCAGATTGCCCTTTAACAACGTTGGTTCAAGATCTTCACAACCCTTGCAGCTGGTCCACACTGATTTATGTGGACCAATGGAGCAATAATCTTTGGGAGGTATGAAATATTTTATTACTTTTATCGATGATTACACAAGACGAGTTCATGTCTATTTTTTGAAAAATAAATTGAATATTGCGGAATTTTTCAAAGATTACAAAAACAAAGTAGAGAATGAACATGAGAGAAAAATAAAGGTAATTCGTTCTGACAATGGAAAAGAATACTGCAATAGAGAATTTGAAAATTTCTTGAACAAACATGGGATGGAACATCAAACAAGTGCTCCGTACTCACCCCAGCAGAATGGTCTTGCTGAACGGATGAACAGAACTCTGGTGGAAAGAGCAAAATGTATGTTGTTTGATGCTCAGCTTGCAAAACAGTTCTGGGCAGAGGCCCTTGCAACGGCTGCATATATAATTAACAGATCACCTACAAAATAAATTAATGGTAAAACTCCTATGGAGATGTGGACTGGTAAGAAACCCAACTTGTCTAATTTAAAAGTATTTGGCTGTGAAGTAATGACACAAGTTCCAAAAGAAAAACGCCAAAAATGGGACTCCAAATACAAAAAGTTACTGTTTGTTGGTTATTGTGAATCTACCAAAGGCTACCGAATACTTGATCCAGATACCAATAAAATCATAAAAAGTAGAGATGTAGTATTTCTAGAAAATATGGAAAAATATGATAATATATACTTACCTTGTACATCCAACAGCAGCAGTCCAGAGATACAGCCACTCGAAGAAACCTGTAAGGAAGAATTAGAGGACAACACAGACCATTTTACTGGTGAGTCAAGCGAGGACCACCAGTCTGGCGAGAATGACGATTCATCTTACATACCAGAGCAATCGATTGATCTCGAGTCAGCAATAAGAAACATAAATTTATGTCCACGGAGAACTGTTCAGTATGCAGAAACAGATGACCATGATGTAAGTTACTTCTGTCCAATACTTAACTTAAATGGTCCACAAACAGCAGACGAAGCATTATCATCATCCCATGCCGACCAATGGAAAAAGGCTATGCAAGAAGAGTATGACTCTCTGATAAAAAACAAAACTTTGTCACTGGTTGATGCACCATCTGGGAAAAGAGTCTTACCATGTAAATGGGTCTACAAAACTAAAACAACAGAGATTAAAAACAAGTTAAAAGGAGAATGCAGTATGAAAGACCTAGGTGAAATAAAGAATTGTATCGGCATAAATATAAATAGGAACCGAGAAGCAGGTATGATTATGTTAGATCAAGAAAAATACATAAACCTAGTATTGGACGACTTTAATATGTCTGAATGCAAACCAGTTTGTACCCCGATAGAGGTGAATGCAAAATTTGAAAAAAATCCTGAAGATGGGAACAAAAATATTCCATACAGGGAAGCGGTGGGATGTCTGATATATCTGGCACATGTCACGAGACTTGATATTACCTATGCAGTTAACAAGTTGAGTCAGTACTGTAATAGTCCAGGAAATCAACACTGGCTTGGAATAAAAAGGATTATGAGGTATCTTCAAGGAACCAGTAACCTAAAGCTATGCTATGTCAAAGATGACTCAAACGAAATAACTGGATATTGTGATGCTGACTTGGCGAGCGACCCAGTGGATAGACGATCGTGCACGGGTTATACTTTTCTGTTTCAGAATGCTTGTTTATCTTGGAATTCGTGTAAACAGCAAACCGTGGCACTCTCTACGGTGGAGGCCGAATACATGGCGATGACGGCGGCGACCCAGGAGACCCTGTGGCTGCGGCAGCTGATGGCCGAGCTCTGTCAAGGTGGAGACGGCGCCCTACTCATCCACTGTGACAATCAAAGTGCAATAAGACTGGCATCAACAGACTGTTATAAACCAAAAACTAAACATATAGATATTCGTTTACATTTTCTTAGGGAAAACATTGTTAATTCTAAAGTTAAATTTAAATTTGTAAATGGTTGCAACGTGGTAGCTGATAACTTGACTAAAGGTACTACCTTTGAAAAACATTTGTTCTGTATCAGTAAAATGGGTCTGCGTTCTGTGGAGAGTGTTGGCAAATGAGAACGCAACCATATTTATTATAAGTTGGCAACACCTATATTCAATTAGGTACTCTGTCTATATCTATGATTTAGGTATATCCCTTAAAAACAGAATTTTTCTGAATTCAAAATACTACAAAAAGTTAAAGATGTGATCGAAACAATCGCCACATTAAAATGGAACTATGCCGGTCATATAAACAGATAGGAAGACAAAAGGTGAACCAATACTTTACTTTATTGGAGACCATACCTAGGAAGGAGGACAAAAGGGCGACTACCAATGCTCTGGACAAACGACCTAAAACTAACGGCGGGACTTAAATAAACGAGACAAGCGCAGAATAGAGAAAATTGGAGGGATATGAGAGAAGTCTATGTCCAGAAATGGACCGTAAAATAAAGACTTTTGAGATTGAGATTGAGAGAGAAAATAAAAATTTACAACAAAAAATCTGAGAAAACTGACTATAATTTAAGTTACACTATTGATGTTGTTGTACACTTACTTGAGGACTACCTAAAAAAACCTGTTGCTCTTATTAAATCACTGATTGCACGAAAAACTTATATAATAACAAAAAGGGGAATACCAAGAAGGTGATAAATCGAAAATTAAAATAAGAGAAGTTTTTTGTTATCCAATAGTGCTGCCATTGTATGTAAGTCAAAAAACAAACTAGAATTTCTTATTATTTCCGGTATGCATGCTGCTGAAGTGGTAGAGGTGTCCAATAGTAATGGAAAACGTTCGATAAAACTGAACATAATTCCAGATTATAATACTAAGAAAGATGAGTAGATGGCTTAAATATGTTTGCACTATATTTTATAAATATATATATATATATATATATATATATATATATATATATATATATATATATATATATATATATATATATATATACATAATTCACAGACTTTTCAAAAAGTAACAAATTTTAAAATAAAATTTATAAAGTTTAGAGAATCACTAGTTGGAGAAGAGAAGTTTAGAATTTAAAATAAGATTAGATTGAAAGAGCGTGATTTGTTACAGAGTATCCCACTCATCGAAATTAAACCGCGCCTGACAAATCTACAGAGTGGTATACAAAAGTAGTAGGACTGATTTAAAAAAAAATTCTTGAACATTTTGGTACATCGACTTAATACTCTTCAAAATAGGCCCCTTGGGCATCCACACACTTCTGGTAGCGAGCCTTCCAGGTCGCGAAGGCCTTCTGGAAGTTGTCCTCCGGGATGCTGTTCAGCGCCTTCGTCGTTGCCGCTTGGACTGCTTCCACCGAGTAGAAACGATGCCCTTTGAGGTGCCTCTTGATCCGGGGGAACAGGAAGAAGTCCGGCGATGCCACATCAGGGCTGTAGGGGGGGATGAGGCAACGTGGAAACGCCGAATTTGGCTAGGAGATCCCTCACAATCCACGCGCCGTGGCACGGTGCATTGTCATGGTGGAGCTTCCACTTCCGCACCAGGTCTAGTCGCACGCGTGTGATCCTATTTCTCAGCCGTGTGAGCACCTTCACGTAAAATCTTGCATTTACAGTCTGTCCAGGAGGTACAAAATCCTTATGCACAATGCCACGATGGTCAAAAAATGCAATCAACATCGATTTCATTTTAGATTTCGACATTCTGGCCTTCTTTTTACCGGGTGATTGTGCGGTGTGCCACTCTTCGCTCTGACGTTTTGTTTCCGGGTTGTATTTGTAGCAAAACTTGATGGCGTACCGTTGCTCCAAATTTCGCTCCATCGCAACTGACGACGAGGCGTCACAACAGGTGGTCACTAAAACAGTGGTCCACACTCAACTAACGCACGCAGGCGACTGCCGCAGGTCGAAACCTGTTCTCAAGACTCCCCTGCATAACATCCGGCCTTGTAGACTCCCTCCATCGCTACACGCGCGCGGAAAAAAAAATAGTCCTACTACTTCTGGATACAACCCTGTATGTCAAATTTTTAAGGTAAATCTAATATATAAAAAGAGAAAGCAGCTTTTTATGTGGAAGAATGTTTTAAAAAGTATCACAAATAATAAAAATATTTTTGCCTCTTGATTTTCACTTTGAATAAATAATAATATTGAAATTAATGATACGGTTTATGTTATACAGAGTGGCGCGTAAAAACGGGACCTTTTAAAATAAAAATTTCGGGGTTTAAAGAAAATTGTATTAAAAAAAAGAGTAGCACGAAATCTTCACAGAGAGCTAAATTTTTACGATCTGAAAATTGCATTAGTCAAATGTCCTCCACTTTTGGCCACTCATTCAAATTTCGTGCCACTCGCTGCAGTAGGTCGGTAAGAATCGCATCAATTTTCTGACGTCTTCTCCCCTACAATTCATCATTTGTGTGAATTCTGTGGGAGAAACTTTAATTTGAGGTAATCCCACAAGAAGAAATCGCAAGGTGACCCTGGCGGACATTCAATATTACCAAATTGAAAAATTACGCTATTTCCGAAAACTACGCGAAACCAAGTGTTTTCATCCACTGGGCAGTTCCTCTCAAGTTTTTAGGTGAGGAAATTTTCAATCATTGTCATATATCGTAAAGAATTGACAGTTACTGCGTTATCCGCATCATCCTCAAAGTACTAAGCACCGATTATTCCTTGCGAAGGAGTGGCGTACCAAACCGTAACTTTTTGACTTTGTAAAGGGCGTTGATGCTACAGTTGTGGATTGTTATCGGAGCAATATCGGCAGTTTTGTTTATTTGAACTCCCGTCAAAGTAAAAGTTGGCTTCATATGACTTCCATAAGTTTTCTACGAAAGTGCGGTCGTCGACAGTCATCTCTAAAAAATTTTCTGCAAATTTTAACCTTTTTGTATAAACAGTGGGCCGCAACTGCTGAACCATTTTGAATGTTATAGGGGTGAAAGTTTAAGTGACTGCACAAAATTTGGCCGAGGGAACGACGAGACAGTTGGATCGGAACATAAGGCCGGAGAGGGGTTACCCAGTGTGCCCAACCCACCAACCACAGCTCAAAAGGTCCCGTGTTTACGCGCCACTCTGTATTTCGTGTTCATTAATACATTTTTAGTTTTTATGAACCAGCCTTTTTTTAGAAGCTACCTATCCTTAAATGTACTTACAATCTACGGATATAAACGTAGCTGCATAAAAACGACAGTAAAAGCACTTGTTGGCAGTCAACGAGTTACTAATTTTTATTTATTGCAAAAAAACTTTTTTCTCGTGCAAATCATTTAATAATATTAAAATTTGTTTTAATAGTTTTACTAGCTGAAAAACAGAGATATGCAAACTGACCTACTATCTTGTGGCTATTAGATTTGGTATGTGCGTGAGTACGGTGGTGTTGAAAAGAAAAGGAACGGACTAATATTAAGGTTCCCTGGCAGTTACAGGATGCTCCGTTATTTGACTTTGATAGCTTCTACAAGGCAATGGCAAATCATTTGTAATTAATCATCTAAAACATGCGTTTTTCATCTAGCCGGAAAGAAGTAAGGGTGATAGGAGATACTTCCCGCATCTAGTAGGCGGGTGATATTCCTACGGCTCGATTGAGCTTAGATGAATGCTGAGCGGGTGTTTATTTGGTTAGTCTACCAGCATAAAAGTAGCTCATTTCTTCTGAGTTATGCTGAACAGGATATGGGTGTTATTTTGATATTGTTCATGGCCTTCTCCATTATTGTTGCTCTCCGCTTCCATAGAGCTGAAGCGGTTGGTGAAGAAAATCTTAGCAACAGATTTCTTCTTAACTGAACGGCAGTCAATCACTTGCGGTCTACAAGGGCAATGTTTGAAGTAGTTATAGCACCTTCACTTACGGTACTAAAACTTCCGCTGAGAGAGGGCTTGGACACCCCTATGTCAATGTTACTACTTTAGGGGGCAACACTCTGCTGCTGGGTAACATATCGCACCACTCGATGATGTAAGTTGTGGTTTATTCCCTCCATCTATATATGGAGAGCCCTAGTGGCACATCGGGGGGTTGTTGGAAGATATTCGTAGTTCCCCTACAATTTGGCTTCAAATTTCTTCAACTAAGCTATTGTGCAACTGTGCTGCTCACGGCTGAACATATCCATCCACAAGCACTGCTCATTCTCGATTTTTACGTTTCAACAAAATGCAATTTATTACTTAAATTCAAATGTTACTTACTTCAAATTTTATCAAATGCTTATATATGTGTTGGGGGGTATATTTTTGATTAAAGTGCTTTATTTATTATTATCACTCAATGACTCTAAAGCTTCTGAAATCTAGTTGTTGGTTTAGGAATCTATTGTCTAAAATGTTGTTTCCACCAGGGAGTTTTTCGGCTAAAAATTAAGAATGGTTTCGCAAGGAAATCGACCAACTTACTGATCGATGAGTGAAGCGTGGTGCGGCAAATAGGCTATATTTTGAAAAATAAATATTACGTGTTACCTATCAAAATTCGTGGAAGCAAACGAGCTTTCTAGTAAGCACAAAATCGTACCGACTTTGTTGATAAAAACTAAAAACACGAAATATTTTTGAGACAAGCAAGTATTGTATAAAGACTGCACTCAACATGTATATTCTCAACAAGAGCTTAGGCAGAATTGCAGTATAACTTGTGATATTACTGTAGTGCAAAACAGTAGCACATTTAGTGCGCCATAAATTAGCAAGTTGAATAACACCTGGCAGACATACTGTTGTACTGAAAAGTAATGCCTCCGAATTTTTTATTCTGTTCGCAATATCGGTTGAGGTATTACATGTCATGTATATTACTCGGTCGACTTTCCCGCTGTCGCAAGTTACAACCATCTGCCGCTAGAGGGCTCCGAGTTGTAGCGTGTAGTATGGCGGTGTGTAACATAACTATGTCGGTGCGTGAGACACACCGTGCTGTAATCGAGTTTCTAACCGCAGAAAACGTGTCTCCAATTGAAATCCATAGAAGTATAAAAGCTGTGTACGGTGATGATTGTATCAAAATTAGTAATGTAGCATGTTGGGTTGTTCGTGCGCGTAATGAAGGGAACGGTGGTGCTAACCTCAACGTCTGTGACAGAGCTCGGAGTGGACGACGAGACTCATGGGAATTGGGTTGATGAACTCATTAGAAAAAATCGTCGGATAACACAGACACAGCTCTCAGGTAAGTATGGCAAATCACAAAAGCGTGTGCAGGCCATGATTGCAGAGCTGCGGTGCAGGAAACTGTGTGCACGGTGGGTGCCTCTAATGCTCACTCCTGACATGAAATAGAGGAGATTGGACGTCTGTCAACAATTTTCTTTTCGTTTTGAGCGTGAGAGTGATAAGTTCCTTAACACTGTAACATGTGATGAAAGCTGGGTTCATTATTTTGACCCTAAAAATAAGAGAGCATTAATGGAGTTTCGCCACAAAGGATCACCGACGGCAAAACAATTCAGGACCATGCCATCAGCAGGCAAAGTCATGCTTACAGTGTTCTGGGATCTTCAAGGTGTGGTGCATTTCGAATTCATGCCTAAAGGCACCACCATAAACTCTGCAAAGTACTGTAAGATCCTCAGAAAATTAAAAGCATAAATTCGAAGTTTATCCGTACATGGAGCACCATCTGCAACAATTCGATGACTTGAGTTTACTGTCCCGACTTTCCAAAACTTAAAGAACACCTTCGAGGAGTTTACTTTGGCAGTGATGAAGCGGTGCAAGCAGAGGTGAGATTGTAGCTTCGCCAACAAAGTCAAACAACATTCTACAGTAACGGTATCACCAAACTGGTCTCTCGTTGGGAGAAATGTGTTCGTCGCCAGGGTGGCTATGTTGAGACATATATAGACATGAAGAATAAAGATGTAGAATCTTAATAAAGTTTGTTTTATTTAAAAAGCTTTAAGAGTTTACATATAAAAAATTCCGATGCATTACTTTTCAGCATGCCCTCGTACATTCATTTTTAAACAAGACTCTTTTAAGAAGAAATACGCTAGCGCTTTCTTCTCAACATTTTGAAATTGTTTCACTTTAACTGTGTTAGGATCCCTTAAAAACACCTGTTGTGTCAATTATTTTATTAATTTTATGTTTAAAGGTATACTACATATTTGATTTTTATAGCCAGTGCTGATAACTTTTTTTTTACCTTTGTACACGTTATTGTTTTTGTGCTTTTAGTATATATTTGTGAACCCACATAAGCAAAATGATTATGTAATATCTTACTTATTGCAAGTATAGCAATGATCAAGGTACTCCTAATAATTATGTACGTAACTCTATGCCGACGTGGACGTGGACATCCTTGGCTGACAAGGTGCTTAGGTCTAAGCTCCTAACCTTTCTTCTCTGGGAAGTTCTGGCGTTGGAAGTTGGTGTGTCATTAATGATGACTCAGGCGTTAAAGGAATCCTGAACGTGCCAAGCACGGCGGTGATGGTGTCCTTGCAGGATATTAGCCCTGGGACTACCTTGAGGAGATTTGTGGTGTTTTGGGTGGAATTCACGATATTATTGAAGGAGTCCGGAAAGAGAAAAGAGTCCACATTCTCAAAAAATCCTGATATTTTGGCTAAAGCTAATAATTCTGCTGAGAGCGCGGTGGAGCTGACTATGGTCGAGTATCTGCAGAAGTGCCTCTCTTGATCTATTTCTGAGAGCCGTCCAGGTGCAGGCTTAGGGAATGCTGGATATCCCTGAAAGGTAGCTAGGTAAGATCCTTGGTAGTTTGCACAGGTGGCGGGCTCGCTGAGAAGCTTTTGGCACTCTCAACAAATGATGGTTTATTTCCGTCCTTAATGCATTTTGTGCTGACGCCAAAGCAACACTGAGCGTGCGCGAAACGCCGACAACGGCGAAATTGACTTATTAACTTTATTTTATGTGGATGGTCTGTCGTCATAACCACATCGAAGATACCTCGCACGTTAAAGATCGCTTCACCCTTCACGCTCGGATTAACCTCGAGAAATGAGCGGTACTAGGTGACGATGGGGGCCTTCCCTTATTCTGCGGACCGTGAGGATAGAGATATCGTTCTCGAGGAGCTCCTACCTCATCTCCTCCTCGGTGACGTATTCGGAGACACGTCTCATAGCTACTATGGATAGAAACTTCATCCACTACATCCTTCGCTTTTAAGAAGCCGATTTTTCGTTTATGGATGGTCTTGCGCAGAAAACACCAGGCTTCTTTCACTCGCAGAACTACGAGCGGGATTTTTTCCCTAAGGGGCGCGTTTTGAAGACCGCGGGTATCTCAGCATCTTTCTCAAGGTCAGAAAGTACCTTGAAAGCGTTGATAGTAGCCGGAGTAAATGGTGGAACCATCGTCATCTTTGTTCGATGGCGGACTCGGCGACCCTTGAAGGTAGGCTGAAATTCTTTCTGCTTGTTGGGGACAGACTGGAGAATGCTGACGTGATCAGAGTCGTGAAGAGGCGGAAGCAAGTTGTAGGGGTAGCGGCAGGTTCAGTAGGGAAAAGCGTCTTTGAGATTCTCTCCTAAGTGTTTATAAGATGGGCAATAGTGGCCAGCTGATCTATTCCCGACGATGTTCCCAATACTTCGGGTGTCACTCTCCATTAAAACACATTAGCTGCATAGTCGCAAGCAACCAGCACAAATGCCGGCTGAAATTCACTGAGTTTTTGCGCAACTCTGCGGTTGTAACGAGCGACTGCATGCACTGCTCGGCTGCGAATGAATAACGCTATGCTCCTTTGAAATAATTCCGTATACGATTTCTGTAATTTTAACGGTAAGTCCTAGAATTGATAAAATCAATAACTAACTAAAACCCCTTTAAATTTAAATTTGCTACATCATCTGTAAACGCTCTTTAAGAAGGAAACGGGTCACCAAATGCAGATCGAGGTATTTTAAAATCGTAGTAACTTATGGCGTTAAAATTTTTATCTATAAATTTGTTTTTGTTACATAACATTTATATTACTATAGTTATAAAAACTCAATTTTGTTTTAATTCAATTGC
>JARFIY010000123.1:0-164117 GCA_036346155.1 Sinelater perroti | reverse complement strand
GGGTAAAATAGGAACTCGAAAAAAAATTGAAGCTCAGGATTTTTAATATACCGGGTGTTCATGAAATGTTTCGGAAATTTATATTACCGGATAAATCAGACCGAAATGAACAAAAAATTACAATGAAATTTTTTGATCCGAGGTCAAATAAATAAGTTATAGCCGATTAAAAAATAATTAAACGGACCAATCACAGCGCGCTCGGAGAGCATTGGCCGCTAGGAGGGAGCACGCAGGCGATAATGGGGAAGGCCGTGCTACCGAGCTCCCACCGGTTACTTTCAGTGACGTAGCAAAATTTTAAGTACGAGTTAATTATTGTCTTGTACTGTTTATTTTAATCAGCTTTCGAGTGTTGGACTCGCGCCTCGTCCTTTTTTATTTAAAATAACAAGTTCCGGGACGAGAGCAGCGCAGGGCCGAGACGATGGACCCGGTATAATATATAATAATAGGATAAGGAAAGTCGTGTGATGTTCACACCAGATTTTATGTTGCTGTTTCGAAAAGATGAGATTATTCTGCCGGACCCTATATTTCTTGCAGTTTATATTCATATTAGCTACCGCTTTGATGTATATTACATATTGCGCATGCTTCAAATTAAAGCAGTTATAAAAAACTCATAGTACCAGATTTCACTTATTGTAAAGCTAAGAAACAGTTTGTTACTTATTGGTTGCTGTAACATAAAATCTGCGCATGAGTGAAGTGCATTACTATTTTTGTTACCTCAGGTAAATAGTTTAAATATACTTTCTATGCGGATCCAATTTATCATACAGATGCAACAAAGTATTGTAAAAACTCATTTGTGCTGATTATTACTAATCTTTTTTTAATCTTAAGCATTAAATATTATTTTTATCTATTTAATCGAGTTAATAATTAACTGCATTCGTGCAACTAAATGATTTTTGATATTAAAAGCACTATATGCAAAATTATTTAATTGAATGGGACAATTAAAATTGTCCGATGTGCTATATATTAGTTTTCTTAAAATATTATTTATATTATTACTTCTGTTTTAATCTTAAATTATGTGAAAAACGGATCGATGATAACTTTATTAATCGTTTTATTTTGATGTTGTTATCGCAACAAACTTGCCGAGACTTGCTTATAGTTTTTTAATTTTTATTCCCTAAATTACGTTTCTGTTTTCGGATTTAACTTTAATAACTTGTGGTTTTACAAAACCAAGCAAAGTCTTTATTGTCATGCGATTTGCGAGCTGCTAATTAGTAAAGCCATTTGCATTAAGACTATTTCCATTCAAACAAAATTTTCGGAAAATATGTTTTATAAGTCTCCTAACTGAATTGAGTTGCCTTTTTTAAATAATATTTAAAATTAGCTTAGAACATGCATTTCCTTTTATAAAAACTGATTGAAAAACAAGTCACTTAAAGAGGGTCAAAGATAATAAAAATCATTGTAACATTATCCAGAGTACAACGGTTAATAGACCTACCTAATAGGAAATAAAGTTCACGCAATTAAAAGAGGTTCTAGTATTGCTATATATTTTTGATCTTTTGATGTTTTATTCGATTTTTCATTAATAAAATAAAATGGAAGTCCCAGATAATAACACAGTCTTACAAATAATGAAGGTAAAATTGCATTTCGTTCTTTTGTAGCACGTACTTTTGGAGCAGACCAGTAAACGATTGATGACCTTTAAAATCCACTTTTTATGTGTAAATCGCCTTGCAGTTATATTACATTGTTGCGACCTTATTAATATAATCGTCTCTTCACTATTATTCATATGTGTATAATGGTTTTAACTGTGTACATTGTTATATTATAAGATAAATTTAATAAAAAAATTGGTAACATCACATTAGAGTTAAAAGAAACAAAATTTTAATACGGAGTTAGTGATTAAAAGTTTGGCATATTAAAATTTGATAACCATATCGCGATAGAAAAAATGTAGGCAAACTATTTTTGTTAATAAATACAGTAATAAAAAATAATTCAAACATGAAATAAAGGCCGTAATGATGATAACGTGATAATTAATGCAAAGTGACATTATCTTTAACAAATATACAAAACGGGAGTTCTATTAGGAACAAATTTTGTTCTTAAAAAGATTTACAAATATTTTGATTTTGGTAATAGTTACTCAAATTCAAAGTATCTCAAGGTATTGTACGCATATTATAATAAATTTATATCTAGTATGTAGGCCGCTCGATATTTATTGCTAACTAGCAACTCTTCGTGTGCTAGGTGCGATCTGACGTTTGCATTATACTCTCTAATATCTATACTTCATGGTTGAAGTGTCGTGATCTTATGGTTGTAGTTCAGGTTATAGTTTGGTATATATCCCTCCATTTTGTCTCTATCTGAGCCATTCCTAATATTTTCTTAAAAAGGTGTACTGGTGAATTCCTTGACTTGGTCTATCCAGCGCGTTCCCGTGGGCGTTTCCCTTCCATTTTACCCTAAACGGCCAGTTTTTCTAGGTTACCGTCTTTTCTTCTGGTGATGTCTTCAAATTATTTCAAAATTCGTTGTTTTACTGCACTTCATAATCTCTCTGGAATTTCTAGTTCTTCTAATATGGACACATTGATTCTATATACTGTGTCCTCGGGAGTTTTAACCAGACCCACATATTGAAGGCCCAGCTTATTAATGTCTGTGGCTTTCAAGGTCCATGCTTCTGTTTTGAATATGGCAATAAAAAATACAAGTGTTCTGACTAGTCCGCATTTTTGTGATGTAGCCATCTTTCCAAATTTTAGTTAATTTAATCATAGTTGTTTTGGCAAGCGCTATTCTTCTTTTTTTGTTGCCATCATTGTTTATATGAAAACCTAAATAAACTATTTCGTTGACATTTTCTACACCACGTATATTACGTGCAGTTTATATTTTGTTAGTGCGGTTTATTATCATGAGTTTTGTTTTTTGTCAATTGAGTTTTAGGCCGAAGCGTAAGCTTTTCTACTCAACCCTTTCGATCACCTCTTTCGAGGTAAGTGTAGTGTCGTCAGAATTTTTATGTCATTTTCATTTAGTTTTTTATTTGGCTACCTGTATACGCAGTAAATAGTTAGGATACTTTGATCACTTAGTTTAACTTTAGCCCCAACAGATACAAGGGTAATGTTTGAATTTTTAGGAATGCATGAGTGTTCGATTTTTTTCTTGATAATGATAGCTACTCTTCCGGAAGCAGTTCTGGAATTTCTGTCTTTACGATATACGCTGTATCCTCGTATTTTAAATATCATTTTTGGATAAGTGAGTTTTAGTGAGGCATGCTATGCCGATGTTTTACCTTGCCAAGAAAGCTATGAATACTGATTTTTGGTTGGCAATTCCGTTTGAATTCCAGTTGAGGATTATTAAATTTTCTATTGCTCGTTGGGTCTTAGGGTCCATTGAAGAGTAGGGGTAACATGATGGTTGTAAAGAATGATTTGTTTTGTGAAAGATAAGGTATTATTAATTCTAAGATAATTTTGATAATATTTGTGGATTCAGTTGATTGAGCTGGTGACGTTGACGAGATAAGGTTAGCGTTTAAGGTGTTTCAAATCTTTGTTATAAATATGTGTTAGCATGTGAGCTTGGTGATTGGTCTATTTTTAGCTTCTGCTGGAATTCAATGTTCTGATAAAACCGCGATAACTTGCCGGATGATTATCACCGCAATTGACACACGTTGGCTTAGTATTAGCCTGCTTAGTACACTCGTTATGTTTATGGTTTCCTGCGCATTTCACGCATCTTGGGGAAAAGCTGCAGTAGTTTTTAGTGTGGCTATATTGCTGGCATCGATAGCATTGCGGTATGTTAGTTGATTTTTTTCCCATTTCTACGGTAACTATCAAATGATATATTAATTTTAAAATAAATATTATTTTTTCCTTATTATTATTTATTAAATTAACGGCGCACACTAGAAGTGGGTTTTTATCTTTGGTTAGTAGTGTAGTTACATTGATAACAGGCAAAATTTTTAATTCTTCTTTTATTTCAGCAGTAGTGATTGATAGCGGTACATTTGGATTTTGGTATGTGTGAAACTGAATTTCATTTTTAGTGTAAAAATCTGTTAAAGTCCGATAATCGTCTTTGTTTGAAAGATTAATTTGAAGCGTATTTGTGTTGCACATTGTAGTAAAGTTTCGGTGGTTGGTTTATTTGCTTCTTTAGTGTTTGTGTCGCTGTAATTTTGTGGAGGCAAGTAATATTTATTTTGAGTGATTAGTTCTTCGGTAGTCCACATATATCGTTTTTGTACCTCGTTTAACGATAGTGTTAATTGGTCGCTTTTGTGTTTATTTTACACTTATTTATCCATCTTGCAATTATTGGTTGATATAACGATATTTTATAAAGTTAGATAGTATTATAAAAATTTACTCACCAGGAAGGCTATGAAATAGCTTTAAGGTCAGATGTATTGTACTGATAGCGGAGCGTACACGTAGTGCCCAAACGTTTGACTGCTCGTACGCGAATCTAAAATAAATTTAATGTACCCGAAAATATTAATTGTATTAAAAAAACTATTTATGTAACGTCCGCTATCTTTGTAACAATACAACAATTGATACTGCTTTTTCTTCAAAACTAAAGAAAATTGTATGCAACTTACATCAGGTACAAAACAGAACTAAATTGTTGATTTAAGAAATCCTTTATAGTGCTACATTTTAAACAAGTTATTGCATGTACCGACGAGATTCCGTTTCTGTTTAAACCTGTATAGATATATAGATAGACGGCCGCGGGCAACCCGTCTCCCACCGTAGGATGCTTGTCATTACTTGTATTTAATGTACCTAGCTAGACTTATACTTATACTTATATTTTACTCAGAACGTAAAAATGGCTACCTATTTATTTATTGGTATTTATTTTAACTTTTTTATAATAATGTGGGTTACAGTTATTTTACTTTATATTAAACCTTTCACGGACTCTCCGACGTTGTCCACGCACCCCAAATTAATTTTAATTTACTACAGGGGGGCTACCTAAAAATCACTTAGGAAATTATTGGTCTAGACGGTCTGTCACCGAAAACCCAAAAGATTTTATCTGAGCATCTAGGCAATTTTGCATTGCTCAAAGCTGCTATACGACCGAAGATTACTCGCAGCTGCAGTCAACAAAATCTGTCTTTGTAATGCTTTCTCGTTCAAGCAACTGTTAAAAATTCTAAACAACTAACTAATAATCATTTTAGCCTGTTAGGGCGTGAGCAGCCAATGAAAAAAGTATGATAGTAATAAACATGGGGCCGGCGAAGAGATTGCTCTGTAAGCAATCCCAGAACGAACTTAAAAAGACCTCTCGATTTCGATTTCGAATTTTCCCAAAAATATGTCGAAAATTATTCTACATAGAATTTTTTCGACTTCATTTTCGAATAGAGCGTAAAATTTCCTATAAGAATCCATTCTCAAATTTTAAAAAATCTCAAATTTTGTGACGGACCGACAGACCGACCGACAGACAGGCATATAGAATTCAGTAACGAACTTTTTAAGTTCGTTGAAAATTAGTTAATCCTCTTTAGTATTTTTGATACTGAAAAATCTTGGATTATTAATGTCCACTAAAAATAAATAACTGTCTACACTTAAATAAGTTAACTTTGAAGCTAATCTTTCTGGATTATTTAGAGAAGATTAGCTGTACAGTCATCCAGAGCGTCGTAAAATATTAAATTTTAAAGACAACTCTTATATTATATTATTGATAGAGAAACTAAAGAGTAGAGATCCCGTCAGGTTATCTTGATGAGTATCGACTTAAAAAAATAAGCTTGTAGTGAAATACTTTTATTAGAAACAGAGGTCTAGTTTTTATTTGAAAATAATTTAAAGATATTTCAAACAGAAAAAATTAAAAATTAATGCAAGTACATTTCTCTACATATGTATATTTCTTTACAGTTGCTTTTGTAAAAAACATTTAAAATGATACGGCCGCTTACTACGGAATTGCAGGAAATGGCCATTGCTGAGCTAAATGAAGACCCAAAGCGCATCGAAGAGGATATTCGCAGCATACGCGAGTGGCTTGCCCAGCAGCCTCATTTAAACATTAAAACAGGTAATTCACCATAAAACTTGATTACGTTGTATTGTTATATTGATTTGAAGTCTGTGTTTTTTTTTTGAAAAATTAAAATATAGTATAAGAGCAACTTTCAAAGATTTTTTTTGCCAAATACGTGTAACATGTATTAGTATATAAATATCCATTCAGAGAAACAATGGAAAATCCTGTATAATTTTTACAAAAAGTATGTATGGTAATGTCTTAAAAAGGTGCGAATTGCTTACAAAACGACAGTGGAATGGTTATGATATTTTTTCCTTTAACTAACTTATGTGTTAACTTAATTGAACCAACTTCCAGAGACGAAAGTACATTTTGTTTGAATAATTCTTTTACTTCCCAACTTTTGTCAACATCTGACATTTTTATGTAATACAAATTGTAATGATAAAGTTAAAAACATGCAAGGTAACAAAATAGCAAATAAAGATATAGAAAATGTTCAAAATGTAATAGAAAGCAATAATCCTAAATTTACTATCGTATTTCTCATGTTGAAAAATCAAAGAAGACTTTAGAGAAATGACCGATAAAAAGATAAAGGAAACCAAAATGGATCTGTATTTAAAGTGTTATTCAAAAGCATTCACCTTTTTCCTTATAGAGCGCACTGGTACTGCACCCTTACGGGCCCATTGTATCTACTGATATGCAACACTGCATATATGCATGAGTATCCAGGGAGACTCGAACTAGCCCATGTCCTTTCTCGGACGGTGGAGCATACTCCCTTGGCTAGGCTTTTACAGTGTACGTCCAGCGTTTGCCTTTCGATTTATTCAAAAGTTTTTTAGATGAAGAGGCAATAACAGTAAATAGAACATAAAAATATAGTAAAGTTATTCTAAAAATAATAAGTTTTTTTCTTGGTATCTTGGTATTAAATAAGTGCAGTTGCCTTAAGGTTACGCTGGGGGTTTAGTAATTAATAATATAGGTATTGGGGTGGTAAATTGTAAATATAAACACAATCAATGTGCGAAACGTATATTTTAATGTACGCGATACCATGGCAGGTAAGCCAAAATAGCTAGCGATAAACTTAAGTAGGCAGACGTGCACTTGGCTACGACTACCCGCGATCTCCCCTGGAGCAGACACATGTGCGCGTTGCGACGGTTGAATGCTAACTCATATATTTTGATCGTTCGTTAATCGGTCGAAAATAAGGTTCGAAACGTAACCATCTTGGAGGCAAGGATGGAAAATATTTCTTATAATTTTGCCAGGCAAAAGAAACCAAATGCCCAATTAATTTGGCACAAAATAATTTCAGTCTGCGCCGACCGACCCTAAAGCCATTAAAAATATGACCGTTACAATAACTTTTATTATTGTCCAACAGCCCTAGATGTAAGAAAATAAGCAGTGTGTGGATTCATATGCGCTATGCATAAAATATTACAGGGCCTCTATTCCCTGCTTCACAATAACGAGCTCTTTCTAATGCATTTCCACTATAGCTATTAATGTCTCAGGGTATAGTCGTTTAATTTTTAGAGGAATGTTAACTCTCTTTAAGGTAGCCAGAGAAAAAGAAGTTTGGGCAGTCATGTAGGCGACCGGGGCGGACAATTAATTACAGTCTCCAAATATATCCCTTAACAAACGCATTGTGACTTCAGCAATATAACAACTAGCTACATCTTACTAAATTTACATATCAAGCTTGTTCTGAATCGCAGGCCGTATAAAATTATTGAGCATTTGTCGATAAAGTCCTCCATTTACTTTTATTGCATTACCGGCGTTATCTTTGAAGAAGTAAAGTTCAAAAGTCAATTATAGAAAAACTCTACACCATACTGCATACTTAAATGGTAACACTTGTGTTGGAAAAAACGTTTTCCCAAGCTAAAAATCTGCAGTTCTGTTACTAACATTAAGATAGAAATTCACCCATCTGACATAGTCAGAGGATGAATAAGTTTATATAATATTTTTGATATATTAATTTCATTTATATGGAATGTTTGTAGACAAGATTTACTGGAATGCTTCATGGTTTATTTTGAGACAAGAAGTTTTTACCAACATGTGCAGAAAACTCCTATGTTTTACTAAAAAAAATTTTAATATAATTTTTTTTTAAAAAAATTGTATTATTAATTTCAGATTTCGAGTATGGACAATTGCAATTTTGTGTTTTTTTTAGTTTGCTGCAACAATTTTAATTTATTGATGTCTACATTTTTTAGTTCAATATGTCTAGAATTAAAGAGGGTATTAGAACTGATTTCAATATTTAATAAAGAAATATGTAAGAGACAAAGCCGTCTAAAAATTTATGCCGGATATTAAAAAGTTCTAATACAAACATTAATGTGGGTCGAAAACATACGAGTGGGCTGCGAAAATATTTTCAAAAAACACCTCTATTAGTAGGTAGCGTCCATCTATAATACTTTTTATTTATGTTAAAATCCAGGTGTGTATATTTTAGGAAGGTATTTTAGGATACAAGTTTATATACAAAGGTTACTTTAATTTCTGCTTAGACACCACCTCTAATATTCATTGCTATTTACAATCTACTGCATATGATATTTTTATCATCTTAGCCATTCTACATATTTATTGATAATTCTTAAACAAAGAATATTCAAATTCGCCAACACAAACGTTCTTTTTAATAAAATGAACGTTTTTATTTCTTCTGCTTGTATTCCTTGAAATACGTTCACATTTTTGCATAATAAATTACCAATGACATTTTAATTACACACGATTTTTTAGAAATTATTTTTAAATCGTCTATAGAAACATTAACAAATACTAAATAAATAAAGGATTTTTCTCATTAACGCTCATTAAAGTTTTCTTTTTAATTTTCCGAACTAATAACAAACCACCATCTGGCATAAAAAAATTGATAGCTTTTACCCTTGTAACATTTAATATTTAAATTGTGTACTTTGCATATTAGAGGTTAATTTGATTAAGCTTTAAAGCTTGTTATGTAAACCACATTTACATCCTGGTGTACTTTTTCTATTAGTGTTTTGTAATAATAAATCTTTGTAGAACATAATGCGTCACTTATTGATGTTTTTGTGGCGTTTTTTTATAAAAGGGAATGGTGTTGTGACCTTGTACAAAACAGTGTGTTTACTGCTTATTAGGCATCCAACCATAATTAATTTATATCTTTGCAAATGAATTATTCGCTTTTTGAATTTGAATGTGTGCAAACGTGCCGTATCGCCCCGTTAGCGCAAAACTTTTAAGTGTGCGACCAAATAGGCAACATTTGCTTAGACAAATTTAAAAGGCTAGTGCAATTTAATTTATTTTTTCCTGTAGAAATCAAGCTGCGGCCACAAAATTACTAATTGTAACAACTAATATACATAAAATTTTAAAAATTTGTTTGTAGCTTTATATTATGCCAGTAGTTTGACATTAGCAACAACTATACTTTTCGCAAAAATCAGTAAGCACCCCAGGGTCTATTTAATAATTTCTATTTATAACTTACTATTACCGTAAGCTGCAGGAATTACAAATGTTTCCACATCTTAAATAAAACTTAGTTTATAGTAAGAGCGGTTTTGAAAAAGAAAGCACTGATAAAACGTTTTGCAATTAAGTAAATTTTATTAAAGTTATCCAACCACTACAACATTTTGAAGAATAAAAATTTCTATAGATATAAAAACCGTTTTATAAATAATAATTGTAAATCGCCTCCATTATTTCTTTCGGTCATAAAGATAACTAGATGTTTAATTTGTCCCTTAAAAGGCGAATAATAATTAAAAATATTACAGATTACCTAAACTAATTTTAAAACAACAATTAAGAACGTCTTATCATTAGAACCCTACAAAAAAAAATATAGGAAATTATTCGACGATTAGGAAAAAACAAGGAAGTACTTTTAAAGTAATTTATTAAGTGGCGAAGCGAAGAGTAGTCATTTTATGTCAATTATTTGTTTCAGTTAGTCTGTTCCATTTTTAATTAACTCTGCTGTTATACTTTCTGGGCTACTTGTTTTATAATTAGACTTCTATGCCTGAAGCCTAATAAAATTGGTGCAGGCGTTTGCCTGTCTGACTTCCAACTCGAGAACTACTGAAGTTAAAAACATAAGGGGGGGGGGGTATCATTCGAAAACCCATGTCCTACCAGGTTCACATCCGCGAGCTGGCATAGAAGGGATGTCCTACAACAATGCAATAAGAGTTTTTAGTGAACCCAGTTTCCAATATGTTATTTCTTATAACTTTAGATCAAGGCACCGTCCAAGCTAGAGACCAGCTTCTATTTCTGTGATTTCTGGTATCTATCATGCCTTATAATTTTGAATCTGTGGTAGATAGAGACATAACGTTTTCAGTATTCAACTAAGGACCATAAGTCAAGTCCAGACGCCAAAAACCTGCCTAATCGGAAAATATCGAGACCGTCTTGACCGGAAGTGGCCGTAAATTTTTGTTTATGTTGTATAAAAGCCCCGGACATTGGTGGAAAAGAAGTTCCATCTTCGTACTTGTTCTTTATTCTTCTGAGTGCCCCTGTTCCTTTGTAATTTTTCACAAGGTTTTCTATATTTGCGTGTACTGTTGTAATTATTTCTCTATGTTCTGTTAACAATTTCTTGTAATATTCTTCCCATTCTTCTAGTATTATCAGTTCTATGCTCAATATGCTTTTGTCGGACCTAATTTTATTTATAAATTTCTTCTGAACTGTTTCTTCCTCTTTCATTCTCTTTACATTGTTTGTACCATGTCTTTATTTCCTCCCACGTAACTATTTTTTGTCCTATTTCTCTTATTTATATATTCTGTTCTATCTTTCGCTGTTTCAACCACGTTAAACATGCTTGTTTTATTGTGTTGTTTTATGTTTTATTTCTTTTTCCGCACGATGTTCTTGGTTACTTGTTTAATTATTTTTTCTAATTTTTAATTTGCGGCTTTATAGATACAGATACTTAATACTTTCATCTTCTAAACTGTCTGTATTATACCTGATCACTTTAATCTTGTTTAGATGTTCTGGATATTTATCGGTTGATACTAGCTGTAATGCTAAATTAATCAAAAGAACATGTAACTTCTCTATAAATACTCGAGTATCCAATACTCTAATTATAGATATTTGTTTAATAATTGCCAAATATATTATTGTTTTTAGTTGTCTGCTTGGTTGGGTCTACGTGTATACATGTATAGCTTGATGTTCGTAGTATCCGCTTGTTATTTTTAAGTTGTTTTTGCACAGAAATCCAACGAATTTTCTCAACTGTCATTTGTAGAATTCTCTTTGTATCGCTCTCTTACTTTACTCTTGGCGCTCTTTCCAACTCGGGCATTCAAATCTCCTAACATGACTATATCTCTGTTATATCCAATGTTTTCCACGACCGGTTTATAAGATTTTTCTTTTATCTATATATCATTTGTAGGTGCATAAGCACCTATAACAGCTATTCTTCTTTCCATGATGTTCATTTGCATTTTTATTATTTGCTCATTTATAGTTCCGAAGTTAACAATGTATTTCTTATACTTTTTTTTATTAGTAACGCAATATCTCTTTTTACCCGTTCTTTTTTGGTACTCCACTATAAAATAATATGTAGTAATAAATTTCTTCGCTTTCAAACTTTTCTTTTTCGTTTCTGGGAGCGCTATAATATCGATGTTTATTTTTTTACTTCCGTTATTATGTCGGCCTTTTTATATGATTCTTTGTATTTTTTACGTCACCGTTCTTATAATCCTTTTTCATTGTTTTATCGTTTCGTATGTTTTCCGTCCAGTTTTCGAGACTCTTGTCTGTCATTGTTTGCATTTTTCAATTTTTTATGGGTAACTGGAGTGCAGAGCCATCGCTCCAACCTTCAACCTGAAGGACCAGGAGCTTTATTCTTGGGGTGCTCTTTTCTGAGGTTGTTGTACACAACTGAAAGATCTATCTTCCCTAACTGTTAGCTCTTCCGTTTCTTCCATCGTTGAATTAATTTAATTGATTTTCTTTCGCTTTCCGAATCGTTGGCCGATTTTCATCCGTAATCTTGGACAGGGGCCGTCATAGGGTGCTGTCAACCAGTAAAATTGTACCTTGTTTTTTTAACGAGCTTGTTATTACTCCCCCTCACCCTTTCTCAATCTAGTTTGTGACAGATTGCGGCGGGGTTTTTTCTAAAAATTTTGTGTGAATGTATTTGGTTTCTATAGGTAACGAAAGATGCCTCTTCTTCTTCTTCAAGTGCATACTCTTCGGGAAAGAGTGTTTGCGATCATGATTCGGGATACTGCAATTGTAAACAGTTGTGATGATGTCAGTTTATACCAATCTCTTGGATATCTCAGCCAACATATACGTCTGCGACCTGGTGGGCGTCGGCCGTTAATCTTCCCTTGTAGTGCTAGTTGCAATAACCGATATTTAGTGTTTCTCATAATGTGGCCGAGGTATTGCAGTTTATTTGTTTTTATTTTCTCAATACATTCTGTTTCTTTTTGCATCCTTTTCAAAATTTCCTTGTTACTCACTCTGTGGATCCATGGAACTCTAAGCATTCTTCTGTATGTCCACATTTCAAAAACCTCTACTCTTTTAAGGGCATCCTTCGTTAATGTCCACGTTTCAGCACCATGAAACAGCACAGAGTACACATAGCAGCGTAATAGTCTGATACGTATCTGTAGATGTATCTCGTGAAAGCATAATGTTGCTTTCATTTTCATAAATGCTGAGCGGGCCATTTCTATTCTCACCTTGATTTCTTGCAGACAATTACACTGATCGTTTATCCATGAGCCCAGGTAACGATATTGAGATACGTTTTCAATTATTCTATTGTTATGCCGTAGTACTATTTGCGTTGCTTGAGGATTTCTGCTGATCACCATTGATTTTGTTTTTGTTGTGTTTATGGAGACACCGAAATCTTGACTAATGACTGATATCTGGTCCAACATTCTTTGCAATCCTTGAGCTGATTCAGACATTAATACCGTATCATCGGCATATCTTATTGAGGTTATTCGTTCTCCATTTAATAGTATTCCATCATCAGAATTGTCAAAAGCTTGTCTAAAAATCTCTTCTGGATACAAGTTGAAAAGTAAGGGTGATAACACACATCCCTGTTTTACTCCGCGCAGAATGTCCATTTCTTCCGTACTGTGTCCATCAACTCTTACACCTGCAGTTTGGTGCCAGTATAAATTGGTTATTACACGAATATCAGCTTGATCAGTTGATCAGTTGTATCGCAGTCAATACTTCAAGAAGTTTATCATGTTTGACTTTGTCAAAAGCTTTTTCGTAGTCAATAAAGAGCAGATATGCATCTTTATTTACATCACGGCATCTTTCTAATAAAATTCGCATAAACAATAAAGGTTCGCGTGTACCTAATCCATCCCTGAAACCGAACTGATGTTCTGTTAGTCGTTCTTCACATTTCTTGTAGATCCTGCGATGTATGATTTTTAAGAATATTTTGAGAACATGGCTCATTAAACTTATTGTTCGAAAATCTTTACACTGTTTTGGTTTATTAATTTTTGGCAATGTTACAAACACAGAGTGTAACCAGTCTTTTGGAATTGTCCCGCTTTTATATATACAATTGAAAAGATCTACTAGTATTGGGATATTTTCGTCTTTATCAGTTTCATAATTTCAGTAGGTACCTCATCTGGTCCTAAGGCTTTTCCTGTTTGTGATGATTTTATTGCTTGTATAATTTCATCCTTTGTTATTTCTAGGATATTGTCTTTGTTTACATTTGTATTTGGTTTAACACCTCTGTCATCTTTGAAAAGATTGTATGTATAATTTTTCCATTCTTTTATTTTATCTTCAATTGTGATAAGAATTTCTCCTTTTGAGTTTATTGATATATTACATTGGTTATTATTATACGCTCTTCCATTTAATTCACGGACTTGCTTATGCAGATTCCTTGAGTCATGTAATTTTTCCAGATGTTCAATGTTTTCACATTTTATTTTCAACCAATTACTCTTTGCTTTTCTTATTTCTTTCTTTATGTTTTTGTGCAACTCCCAATATGCAACACTATTATTGCATAATTTCATTAATCTTCTTCTTTCCATTATTTCGAGTATAGTATCCGTCATCCAAGTTTTTCTTTTTTGCCTCTTTTCTGGTTTAAGCATTTCATCACAAGTGCTTGTTGAAATGAATCGGATAGTTGCCCATTTCTTTTCTATGCCTTCATTAAATTTGTATTCGCTTTTTAAATGTTTGTTGAATGTTTTCGTCACTCTTTCGAACACGTCGCTGTTTCTGAGCTTTTCAATGTCAAATTTCTTTGTACAAGGTTTTCGTCCTTTTCTTAGTGTAATTTTGATATTGGCAACTACGGGATTATGAACAGAGGCCACGTCTGCACCAAGATAAGTTTTTACCGCTTTAAAAGCATTTCTAAATCGTTTGTTTACTATAATATAATCTATCTGGTTGCGTATAATGTGATCTGGATTATCTGCTGGGGAACGCCACGTATATAGACGACGGTTTGGAAGTTTAAACCATGTGTTCATTATGGCCAGATCGTGTTCTTGACAGAATTGAATTAATCATTCGCCTCTGTTGTTCCGATCACCCAATCCATAATCACCTACAATATCCTGACAGCGTTGTTTGCCGACTTTAGCATTAAAGTCGCCTAAGACTATGTTCATATCGTGTTTGTGTGTTACTTTTAGAATTTGATCTAAATCGTGATAAAACTTTTCTATATCGTCTTCGTCACTTTTTGCAGTTGGTGCATATACCTGAATGATGTTGATTTTTATTTTCGAAGATCTTAGTTGCAACATTATAATTCTATTGGAAAGCGGGAGATAACTTTCTACATATTGTTTAAATTTTGAAGATACCAATACTGCAACACCATGTTGGTTTAATGTGTTACTATCACCCGAATAATATATTATTTCTCCTTCTTCTGTATTTATTTGTCCATTGTTAGGCCATCGAAGTTCACTTAGCCCAAGTAAATCAATTTTTAGTCTATTCATTTCTTTTACGGTGTTATGGAATTTTCCCATTTGAAATAGACTTTTTACGTTCCAAGTAGCGATCCTAACAGGCTGGGAGATTCTTAGCACCTTGTGAACATTTAAGTCTTGCCTAGTACTCAAGGCCATTTCTGTTTGGTTCCCTGTCATGATTGTTCTAAGAAGATCTATAATATGTGGTAGTTTTCCGTTGCTTTCCACATACGCAGTTCTATAGCCATTCAAGTCATTCTGACCATGCCTAAAGATATGCTATATAATACCGTTCCAATCTACTTGATTTCCGCTATTACTTGTTTCTAACAAGCCTGCTGCCACTTGTTAGTTTTCGGAATATCTGGCTACCCTCACTTAGTTTTGCCTGCAGGTCAATGCAGTTACCAGGGTGTGGCGCTTGGAGCCATAAGTGAGAGCTGGGTACTTCATGAGGACCAGACTTCGGAAACCATCTCCTGTCTATGACACTTGATGTGACCGTTTCCGTAAGAAAGGTACTACCTCTATGATGTAACCCCATACACCCAAAAAAAAAGATGCCTCTAATCGGTGGTTACTAAAGAATCGGAGTTTAAGCAGCAATTGCGTGTTTCACAAGTATGCAACAAGCTGAATCGTAGTTAAACTCAGATCAGCTGGATTCTCGGATTTTGACAGTTTGACTAAGGTTTATAGTTTAATGCTTACTACGAGATCATAAACTATAAAACTGTTTTAAATAAGAATGAATTCATTACATTTTTATAAACGTCCTTACCAATTTTCTTCTGAAATATGAATTACCTCAGTATAAAGAATAGTTTATTTGTTAATGGTTTATAATAGTTTATTTTTTATCTATTGTCAAATAGCAAATATTAAATAATTTTAAATAAAAATGTAATTGAAATAATTTCAGGAAAATGTTAAAATAAACTCAATATTTTACTGAAAACGTTTTGTTTTACATATTCGTGGTTAAAATAATTTTTCTGTTTGTTACCTATTGCTTTTTAAAATTTCAAACAACAATAATATTTCTTAAAATAAGTAATTTCTTGTTTAATTACAAATCGTTAAGTAGACACTTTTAATTCTTACCATATGAGTCTAGATATTCAATATCATTTTTAACGCCCTATATTTTTTTGTGAAACTAATGACGCAAAACATTGAGGAATATATAATTTAACAGAATGTAATCTTCACTTAGAAACTTTTGTGATGCCACCTGTGGTTTAACCAGCAACGCCCTGAGCTTGGTTTATGCAACACATTGGTGTTAAACCGTAGTTAACTTTAATGTAACTGCTAAACCAGATTCAGCGAAACCACAAGTTAACTTACCTTTATACAAACGGCTTTTAGTATTGTAGCTTTTCAGGTACAACGTACTAGCCGATTATTGTATACTCTGAAGCGTTGCCACTAGATAACGTCACATTTACCATCACAACAATTAATACCCTGGAATATAAAAACAAATTGAAATTTAGAAAAACAAATAAATAAATTAATACATTAGTTGTTCCATTCCTTACCACACACTATTTTTTTAATTTGTTTGTTGTTTTTAGATTATTATATTTAATTAATAGAATATTTTTTATTTAAACTTATTTGTTTGTGAATTTATTCTTTAAATAGAATATGTTTCTCAACTTTTTCAATATCAATTCTTCATTTTCACTTCTGCCAATTTACATACAGTTTTGACAGTACTTAACAAGTAAATGTGCAAATTGGCAGAAGTGTACCTTATCACGTAACTTTTGTTGATCTTTGATAACTTCTGTCAACCGTTTAGTCTCCACCTAAACTTCTATCAATTTTTTCCTTTATTATATTTACAAAAACAATGTAAACACCAATTTTCAGCCTCGTACCTTGTCACGTTTTTTTCCTTTAAAATTTGCATATTTAATCCTCTACTTTTCAGACAACGACTAATTTCTGCCAATCGAGCTTTTTCTTAATTTTGAATAATACTAACATTTCAGGCATAAATTGTCCTTGTACCTTATCACGTTGATTTTTTGTCGTTAGCACTTTAACTATTAAGCAAACTTAAAGACATTTTAAAATAATTGTGTATATCTCAGTCAAAGACAGTATAAAAATAAAACTAAAAGACAGAAAACAGTATGTGATCGGTTAAAAATAAAAAAAAGAGTACACATTAGTGTAAGGTAAACTGACCTTTTTTAAAAAGAAAACTTATTTTTATCAGTTCCGTAATGTTTTTGTAAGGCTTCGCACTTTTCTTATTTCCCACATAAAATGTTTAACTTGTTCTAGTTGTTTCTGTTTGTTGTTTTAATTAGCTTGGTTAAATGCGCATCCAGAAATAAAATACATTTGTAAGTTAATACATTAAGCCCTATGGGAACTTGTTACTATTTTTAGTAGGCCAAAGAGTTTCACTCCTCCAATTAGTAGGCTAAAAACGCAAATAACAAAAATACTTTCAGATGATCAATGGATAATAACTTTTTTACGGGGTTGCAAATTTAGCTATCAAAAAACCAAAGAAAAGCTGGATTATTTATATACGCTTCGGACATTGGTACCGGAGCTATTTGCAAGCAGAGATCCACTTTCATCAGAAATCCAGGAAATATTAAAAGCTGGGTAAGTAAAATTCTTTTTAGAGTATACATTTTGCTCCCAAATCGAGTGTGTGCTAAATATATGAAGTTAGAAAGTAAGTCATAACACCCAAATATTTTTTATAAAATCTTTATAGAACTTTTTCAACAGCTTTGTTTTGCAAAAATAAACATTTGCACTATGTACTTTTATATGTGTTGCATGTGCTAATTTATGATTTCAGCATTTTGTTACCTTTGCCCAAAACTGACGGAGCGTCCGGACCTCGAGTTATAGTTATACGATATGCTAAAGCCAATGCTAATTCAATGCTGCTTAACAACATTACCAAAGTATTTTTTATGGTTGCTGACATACTCTTAAAAGAAGATGACAATGTCGTTGTGTCTGGTTTATACCTCATATTGGATTTTAGAAATTTTCCATTAAGCCTTCTAACGCAGTATACACCGAGCTTCATAAAAAAAACTTTCAGCGGCGGCCACAAAGCATACCCTGTTAGAATTAAAGGGATTTACATGATAAATACCGTATCAGCATTCGACACAATTTTTAATATGATAAAAAGTTTTATGAGCCATAAGATGCAATCACGGGTGAGTTTTCTTTATGTAAATATATATTTATGCATTACACAAATATAAAATAATTTTTGCTAGGTATTATAATAAATAGTAATTGTGACGATGTAATTTATATATAAGGTTTCTCAAAAGTTTCTATGACAATGTAGTATTTATTTGGCAAATACTTCTACTCAATAATTTTATCTTTATCGTAGCATCTATGTGTAAAACAATATCTAAAGGATAAGAATACTTTTGATTTTACTTTTGCAGAAATTGGTAATTTTAAGTGTGGTATTACTTTTTTCCTATTTTTTATACGTAGTACTATAATTTTCTTAAAATTTAGTTTGTGTTTGGTTTTTATTCATATTACTTGGCTGTTTTTATTGAACCATTATAAATTGTTTTCCTCAACACTCTAAAGTTAATTTATTGTTTTATAAATAACATCAGATCAAGACACTTTCAAGCATGCTATTTAAAAATGTAATGTAAACGATTTTTTTTAGTTAGAAAAAGACGAATCAATTACAAATGCTACAGGAGAACAAAGACAATTGTATAAACAGATTTTTTAAATAGTGTAGAACACGTTATGATTTGCAGATTAGGGCAACGCATGAAAACCAGCCTTCTTTTAATATCATTTTTGAAGCTGTTTTTTCAATTACTTTTCTTTATTTTTTTCTAAACTTGGTCTAAATTATTTATTATTACTATAACTGTTCTAATTTACAATTGTCATTTTCTTCCTTATGGCTTCCATTTTTATTATCGCTTTATGTTTTCCTTCTCAACTTTCATCTTTCACTTTCAGTTTTTAAAATGTTCAGTTTTTAGTTGCCTTATTTTCTTTTTCATTTTCTTCTGTTTTCTTCTATTCTAAATAAACCTTTATGTATCAATGTTTCCAATATTTGTCTGACATTTTATATCATCAAAATTTCCATACAAATGTCTATCTGCAAATAAGATAATATGTCGACTTAACTGTTAATAATACTACGTATCATAACTAAAGCCATTTTTTTCTATAAGAAAAAGTATTGCTTTTGCAAGAAAATCTATGATATACTTGTCTGTGTCAGTAAGCACTACATCCATTGGAAAAGTATTGACTGCAGCTCTCAGAACTCACTTGAATAAATTAATATTAGAAAGTCTTTTTAAGAAAAACGTGCCTTCTAAAATTGCCCACAAATTTTAATCTAATAAATTGACATCTGGGCTACCAGAAGGCAAATCCTGCACTCTTAGAAAAGAAGGAACTTTTTTCTCAGCCAAGTTTTAGATGACCGTACTTTGTATACGGGTCTTGCTAAAAGATCCAAAGCTCACCTAGAAAAAGCGTGTGATTCAGAGGTTTCACCACAACTCCAAAACATTCTGTTGATACACAGCGCCCATAGTTTTGACTCCCTTTTCACAAAAATGACTCTCAATTACGTTATAATAGCATACTCCCCACCAGACCGTTACAAATGATAAATAATAGCCTCTGAATTGCTGCCACCAGATGAGATGTTTCTTTGGAAAACCTAGTGTATACCCCATCCGTAAATAAAATTTTTCTGCGGCGATTCATGCGCATGCTCAATCTAAAACCTCTGCTTTTTCTCACCTACCCTTTTTTAAAGCAGATATTTCCTATATTTTTTGTAAACAGATGCTCATAGATCTTGCTTTACAATACAAGTTATCAAAGTTCTGAAAATTTGCGTATCCAGAGACACGACCTTCTACTTATGAAGAGGATTTCGTTTAATTCTGGTACTTACGGCTTTGATTGTCTAAACAGTCCAAACTCAACGTGGTCTTCTAGATCTTAGACGATTCTTAATATCTTCAGTTTTGTTAAATAATGTTATAGTCCAATACACAAATATATGGCTAATTCCAAGAGGATGCAAGGTCTTAAAATTTACACTTTTCACAATTCCACACCTATGTAATGCTATTAAATCAATACGGTTTTTTTTAATACTTAACTTCATTTTAAACAAATGGTAGGTTTCATTTTGTAACAGTATGGAAATACATATAATGGGAATGTATTATTTAAATTAGTACTAATAAATAACTATTTGTACAGCAGATAGTAACTTATAAACGTTTTAGATAAAAATGGTTGGTAAGGACAACTTTCACCAAATCTATGAAGACATTTCAAAAGAAATCTTACCGGCAGGATATGCAGAAGACACACCAAATTTTGATGATTTAACAGGTAACTACCAGATAAGTGGTTTAAAATTCTGCAATCACTAAATTTACAGATGAGTGGAAGAAAAAAATTGAGAGCAATAGATCATGGTTTTTGGACGACGAAAGTAATTACTCAAATGAAGCATTGAGACCTGGAAAACCCAAAACAAGCGCTGAGATTTTTGGCGTAGAAGGCTCCTTTAAAAAACTAAACATAGATTAGTAGTGTAAAAGTTAATCAAATTGTCTTTAAATAAAATCTAAAAAAATGATTAATCAAAATATACGATTGTTTGTGTATAACAATTTACTACTTTTTTATATAGTTGTTTTTAAATATAATCATAAAATTTAAAAAAAAATTAATTTGAAGACGTTTTTTGTATCTTAAATAAAAGACGGCATTCAAAAGAAATTGGTAAATTTCAAATAAAATTACCAATTATTATAGTGTTAAGTGGAATCTATATTATCTATTGTATTGTATATATAAATATAAATAGTGTTGTGATTTTGATTATCTGTAAGTAAAATAAATAAGTAGTTTAAGGAAATTTGCACGTCTTATTTGCCACTGTAAATAACGAAAACGTTACAGTTGGTGTCAGGTGAGAAATATTTTTGCATGTGTGACAGCGGTGAATAAATTAAAACAAGTAAAGTGAAAAATGGCCGCGAAGTAAGTGCTGCTTTTCTATCTTAAAGTTGCCGTCCTCAAACGAAAGCTGGAGCAAAGAAATTTAGAAATTACTAGAAATAAGTTATTACTGTTCCGACTTGCGCATGCCTTAATAAGTGCTAGTGAAGATCTTATACGTTTTTATTTTGGAAATAGAGGGCGAATTGTTTAAGATGAGCGCCATGCTGGAACAAGTTAATATCAGGTTTGAACTCAAATATAAATAATATAAAATTAGATTTTAACTCGAATATAGCTTACTTGAACACAAATATGAATAATATAATAACAGATATGAAGGCAAATACAAATAGTCTAAAATCAGATTTAAGCTCGAACACTGATTGCTTGAAAGACGAATTGGACGACAAAATGAAGCAAGTCGGAATAGAAATCAATAAAATCCGAGGAAAAATCAAAGAAGAAATTAATAAAGTAAACATAGCACAGCACGAAAAAAATTGATACACTTGAAGAAGAAATAAAAGGAATTGAAGGTATGTTCAGTGCTCTAATTAAGTTATTTCTGGTAGTACGCCTGGCGGAACTAACAAGGGCAGTCAAGAATGCTAACAGATGCCATTGTCGTGCGCCGACATAATGAAGAGCTAAGTTCAGGCCCCAACGTTTAAAGGTAAGTCTTTTTAGACGAATTATTAAAAACAGTTTGAGGCGGCTGCTAGAGTGGGGATGCCCTAGATATACTACAAAATGTGCCCACTAATGAGCATAAAACAGCCAGGTTGACAAACGTCTTGAAATGCGTTACGGTCGTGCTTGTTGAGAAAAAGAAAAAGGCGATTGCTCTGCTCAAATTATGGTAAGATGAGCTATAACAGAAGTGATGTAAGTCACGACGGAGGGTTTCTAGGGCCTCCTCAGCAGAAAAACAAAACTGGATTAACGGGAAGGGACTTCTGTCGATTTGTAATAGTGCAGCCCAGGCCACGTAAATATAAATTGCGACTCTGACACATGATTCTAATACTATTTATGTCGATGGCCGAATAAATAGAAAATTGCATACTGTTCTGTTAAGTACAGAGGCGATGAAAACTATCGATAAACCTGATGTTGCCACATCATTTTCTGCCAACTAATTTAAAATTTCTAACGGCTACTAGGGTTTCAGCAAAGTTCTTTGGAGATATAGAAGCCCAAATAACCATTGGAAACGTTACCTTTAAACATCGTATACTGGTAGATGACACCTCGGAATGAACATTTTAAAAAATTTTCGATTAAGATCGGAAAGGGAATACTAGTTGGGGTAGCGTGGTACCGGCCCACCTGATAAATGTTAGGGAGCATCCTTGGACGTTGAAGAAAGGCACAATTCTCAGCCATTGTACTTCAGTTTTTTCAGTGGTTCATTAAATTAAGATGAAGGACGAATTTACAAGATTTTGCATTAACCACCGACAACGATGTCGTGAAGAAATATAGTTACCCATTAGACATCCTGGCTGGATCCTCAAGGTTCTCAACCTTAAATCGAAGAACAGCTAATGGCAAGTTAAAATAGATTCCAAAGACAAAGAAAACACAGCTTTTTCTATTGGATCTGGGCTATGTCAGTTTACAGTAATGCCATTTCGATTTTGTAACGCCCTTTCTATTCTGGAAAACATGTTTGGTGTATTTGAATGGCATCATAGTGACTTGAAAAATGTTCAAAGAGCATCTGAGGAATATTCCAATGACTGAACAGCGAAAATCTGAAATTAAGTGCGAAAAATCGCTCTATCTTCAGGAAAAAAGTGATCTACCTTGAACATGTAGTCGGTGATGGGGTGTAGCAGCTGATCCAGAAAAAAGGAAAGCCTGCAAAAATGACCAGTACCAAAATATAAGCATAAGGTTAAAAGTTTCCTGAGGCTGTGTACTTACTATCGACGCCATGTGTTTGGATTTATCAACATTATTTATTTTGGTGTCACTTGGAAGATATGTTTTTGTTTCCTTTCCTAGTTTAGTACAATTTCCAGAGCGTGAGATGTTGAGCGATGTATGACAGAATTTTCACTGAGGTTACGGTTGTTACGTTTTAACGTTTGAAGTCAGAAATTTTTTTTGAACTGCTTGATATGTGTTATACGATTTGAAGCACCGAATGTTAAAAAAATGCATAACGGAGCAACATATACTAATTAATATCGCCTGGTTTTATGATTATATTTTGATGGGTTTCCAGGATGTTGTGGTCTAACAGCGTACTGTTTGATGACATCTTTCACGCATGGGACGTTAAGGTCTACATGTAGTGTACGGTTTGAAAGGTACTATGGTGAATGTGACATATTTTAAAAGGTTTAAAATTACTGGCGTATTCCCATAATTAGCACCCGTATGTCCAGATTGAGCGTCTTATACTTTTGTATAATAGGATTTTATTCTCTAGCAGCAAAGAGATTGTCTTCCGACAAGCCAATACAGCTCCTTTAGTTGAATATCCACTTTTTGCGCTTTTTCGTGATATGAGTTTTCCAAGTCAAGATGAAGTCCCATATATAATATTTCATTTCGTTTGATTGTAGAATGGGAGTATTGTTAAGAGTGACTGGTGTACACGTTGAATGTGGTATATATCGATATGCCTTTATTGATCTTAATTCTTTAGTTGCTTAACCAAAGTTCGATTTTGTTTGGATGAAGTTAAAGCAATTAATATTTACAAAAAAAAATGTTATGTATTTAATAAAAGCAAGCTAAAAATAAATAATCCGCACTTATTAATTGGAGGAAATTAGCACAATGTCTCATTATTATTCAAGATATGATTTTATAATTATTCCTGTGACATGAATAAACATAGGTTTAATTACATCTTACTTTCTTAGCTTATTTCCGGTTTTCAATTAGGACTTATTTATATAATAGTCTATATATCGGAATTTTTTAATGAAGCGACACGATGCATATATAATGAAATATAACACGAGATGTTTTTATACGTGTATCATTTATCTGTTAAACTACCTGTGTATAAAGTTGTCATTTAAAATGATACGCACGCTTACGCAGAATTACAAAAAAAGGTTATTACGGAAATAAATGAAGATCCAAATCGTATTGAAGAAGAAATACGCAGCATACGCGACTGGCTTAAGAAACAAATACATCTCAACGCTAGAACACGTACAATAAATATTTGTTGATTTCTGACATAAAAAGTAATTACAGTAATGTTATTCTCGTTCATATATCACTTTATATTACTAACGTTTATCAACTGGTTGAAAGTTTGTGTAAAATGTATATTTGGTGTTAATATTTTCTCTAGAAACATCATTTGTTCTTCCAAATCTTCTAATGAAACTAATATTTAAATAGTCCTTTTACTTATAGGATAGCACGTAAAATATTCTCTCTGGAAAAAACAAAAGGGACAACCTAATTTGACGTAGCATCCGAATCCGCAATCAGAAATTCAAGAAAACCAGTGCAAGTGACCTAAAAATAGCTCCTTTTACATTCATGTACCAGTGGCTACATTTAAGTGGGAGAGAAGGTAGGGCTTGTACTTCTTACAAGGTAATGTAAAATAATAATAAAATAAATAATAATAATCTAGTACCATATACATACATAGAGGTAATCATTTAAGATCACGTCAATATTTAGCTTCCGTCAAATACATCCCTTATATGGAATAAAATAAAGGAACACTTAAAGTAATGTAACATGATTATTGCTAATTATAAAGAATATTGTAATATAAAGGCTATTTTTAAAGAAATCTGTATATAAAATTGAATTACAAATTTACAGCCATAAATGTAACTGACAATGATTTTCTTTAGATATCAATAGATTTTAACTTTTTGCGTGGCTGTAGACTGCTTTTACACCTTCCGGACATTAGTGCCAGAGTTTGTTGCAGACAGAGATCCGTTAATGCCAAAAATTCAAGAAATATTGAAAGCTGGGTAAGCCATAATTGACTTGACTAATATATGCTAATTTTCCTTTTCAGAATTGTACTAGTTTTGCCTAAAACTGTTTTGGCTTTCGGACCTCGAGTTTTAATTGCACGATATTCTAGAATCAATACGGACACAATGTTGCTTAACGACATCGTCAAAGTATTTTATATGATATGTGATATTCTGCTCAAAGATGATGACAATACTGTCATATCTGGTGTATATATTGTAGTAGATCAAAAATATTTTTCTTTAAGCTATTTAACTCAGTATACTCCGAGCTTTATAAAGAAAGCTCACGTTTGTGGACATACTGCATACTCTATGAGAGTTAAGGGAGTTTACGTTATAAACACTTTGACAGCATTTGAGACCACTTATAATATGCTGAAAGTCGTTATGAGCCCAAAAATGCAAACAAGAGTAAGTATTGGCTGTTAATTTAATAAAAATTATGTTAAGTACTTACGATAATATTTATACAAGGGTAGGTGAAAAAATTGTGCATTCATTAGGTGAATAGGTATTGACAGAATACAAAATATACAATGAAAGTGAAATGTCGTAAGTCAAAAATTAATTAAAACAGAGAACATTTTCATATAATGTGTTTTTGCAATTTTTACAGTAACTCAAATACACTATATTAAGCGATTCATTGCGATTTTTGAAAATCAAAACTTTTGAATTAATAATCTATTGCTAACTTTAAAAGTTCAAAAATGAACGTAACTTTCTCAATGGTGAAGTATAGGCAGATCGTTTGCCAATTACCGTTAGTTTTAAAAATATTGAGGCAATGAATGAAACGATAAAGATGGATGAGCATGCAAATTACGTACATTCAGTTGTTTCTAGGCACCGCTGAATATAAAAAATATTAATCATAAAGAAATTTAATTTAATTGCATCAAAACTAATTCACTTTGAATCTATTTTATTCCCTTTGCTACCACGCATTAGATCAAGTTTATAGAGATAATATAAAAATTCCTTAATGGATAGTTGCTGTATTCTTCTGGTTACACTATCGGTTTTCCATAAATACCTTGTCTTCTGCAAAATAAAACCTCACATACCATGTATAAATGGTGGTCTATGATTTTCTGCACCATTGCCTGCACCTCAGGTCTGCATTGTACAATCCTCTTTTGTTAAGGTGTCCTCTGAGAAAACAATGCCCTGTAAGACCTATAATAAAGTTCATCGGGAATTTCCATATTGGCTTGGATGTTACCTTCGGATTCTTTAACGCCTCTAGGGATGCTTAACTCTCCGTAAATATATTTGCTATTTCGATAAGCCCTCAAATAATTTTGTCTAGCACACTGCAGTATGTCAAATATTTCCGCTTGAAAAACAAATGCACATTTTCTTAGTGAAAGGCTTAACAGTAAGTTTTTATTTTTACAGGATATGCCTACTTCTGTTCCAGGTTTGATCTCATTTTGATCCATCTGTATATTAGGTAACTCATTTTGTTTGTACATTCATTTCGATCCACAGCATTGATCTTGAAATTTACTGGAATATGCAGATGGTTAGTCATACTACTCCACAGAAGATTAACAATATAGTTAGGAAGCGTATAAAAAAGGCCCTAAATTTGATTATATTTGGACATATGCAGAGGGACCAAACATAGGTCTCTCCAAATTTACTATAATAAAATTTAGAAAAAAAAAGAAACTTAAATGACTGGGACCTTTTAGGCTTTAGGTGCAGAATTGTATGATAAGTGTTAGATAAGATAAAAAATCTTAAAGTGATTTGGGATTCGAAATTCAGATAGAATAAACACAATCAAAAAGTTAAAGAAAGTTGGAGGGCACTCTAGAGTCAGTCAGACGTAAAAGTAATGTATTGGTTATATACTGGTCAAACTCATGACATATGCAGCTTTGGAATGGTGAAACAAAGATGAGACTACAATCGTGTTAAGATTGTTTACCTAGGATCAACGGGTGCTATAAAAAAAAACTTACAGCGGCAATGGAGACACTGCTAGACTTCCCTCCTTTTTATCTTGAAATCATGGAAGATGCAGAAGTAGATTTTTAAAGGTAATATATAAGTGAGTGATGTGAAAATTTAAATAAATGGGCGGAGGCATACTAGATATGAGGACAGACCACATGACGCCAAAATTTACATTTAACATGAATTTTGAAATTAATAAGAGCAGGTTATAAGGCATTTGAGAAAAATCAGTGATAAAAATTAGTTTCTAGAAAAATTATATATAAAGTATTAAATTTCTTTGTTTGGCACTACGAAGATGAAATGTATAATTTAAATAAAAGTTTCAACAAGGATTATAAAAGACGTCAAATTTATAAAATAAAAAGTATGTTGTGTTTTTTATTTTAAAAAGTTTTAAAGTTGAAAAAACTATAAATATTTCTTTTATAATTAGAGGTAAATATCTTGTATGGCATTCGATAGTTGCATCTAGCCAGTGAAAATAAAGAATCTGGGCTTTGCGAGCAAACATAAAATATAATCCGCTGTTTTTATTTACTTAATAGTTGTAAGTTATGACAGAATATTAATATTGTTATATATTTTTTCTTTTCTTTGGCATCGGCTTGGGATTCCAGCTTATTTTGTACTCTGTTTAGAGACATTTTATCTCTTGCTGGTTTTATTACCTCAATTAATATTTTTTTCTTCCTCCCGCGTCTTTTATATTTCTCATAAACTGTTTCTTTAAGTGTCTCTTTACTTTTGTTTTAATATTTCTCATTTTATTACAACTCTTGTTATTCTATCGTGTATTATTATTATAATATGACACCAGCATAATTGTTTTTTCTTCAATTTTTTTCTGTTAGTTTTGATATTCTTCTATCTTAGTCCTAATTTTGTTGCTATTTTCTTCAGATGTTTCATCTCTATTGTATTTATTTTAGCTTTATGTTTTTGTTGTATCTTTCAATTTTCACTTGATAACGCTATTACAGATTGAACGACTGCAAACATCGTCTGACCCATGTGAGGGGCGGCTGATTATACACTCGCCAACTCGTCTAGCAAACTTGGTGTTTTATTTCCAATTACTCCCTAAGTACCAAATGAAATGTCAGGTTTTAAAACAAAAATACTTCAGGTGTGCAATCTAGAATCTCACACTAAAAATTCAGTATGTCCCAAGGATTCTAGGAGGGTCAAAAATCTGACGAAAAAGAAACCACAACGCGGAATAACTAAGATAATAAAAATCACTACATTCAATGTCCAAAGTTTTGCAACAGAATAACCAATACACTACGGAAAGTCCAAGAGTCCCATTGTTCAAAACGAAAGATAGAAAACAAACTAAGTCAAGCTCCAAAAAAGCTAATGCAGCAGAGGAGGGAAATGAAAACAAGAGACAATGTGGATGATCTAAACTTAAGGTAGTTAAATAATATAAAGATATAACATAACCACGAGAATATCAAACAAACAATAAAAAAGACAAAGAGAATGAAAGTGCTAAGAAAACGAGGGAAATAAAATTATAACACTAAAAAGAGCATCGGGAAAGTAACAAGAAACAGAGACGAGCTATTATTGATAGTGAAAGAATTCTACGAAAAACTACATAAAAGTAAACACCAAATAATGAATAAACTGAAAGAAGTTGGAAAGATAAGTTGAGTAATCAATCAGGGATCTGAAAACATGCCTGACATAATAATAGAGAAAATAAAATACGCAATAAATAAAATGAATGACAACACGGCTACTGGAGATGAGAGAGCCATTAAAGGAATGAAAATAGGTGGAGAAACTTTACTAGAAGAAATAAAAGACCTCTTTAACCTCTACCTAATACAAAACAACATACCAAAGAAATGAAACACTGTCATGATGATAATAATTTACAAAAAGGGCGATCTGACAAACGTCAAAAACTACTGGCCCATAAGCTTGCTCCATCATCTATATAAGCTGTTCACAGATTTTTACGAATCCATTTAACAAGCGGGATTTCGATAGGAATTAGGGACAAATGACCATTTACTTACCACAAAAATATTAATAGAAAATACAATAGAATATAACAGGCTTTTGGTGCTGACGTTTATCTACTTTCATTACGACAGAAACAAGTGCGATATTAGCTGCTCTATATCAAAGTTATATCGACTATAGATATACTCGTTTAATCTACAATATATACAAAGAGTTATTGGCATACATAAAATTATATAAAAATATCGACAGTCTTCTGTTACAACGAAGTGTCAGGCAAGGAGACACCTTATCGCCCAAATTATTTTTCGGAGTCTTAAAATACACATTTAAAACATTAAACTGGGACGAAAAAGTTGTAAATATAGACGCTGTAAAACTAAACAACCTTTGTTTCTTTGAAGATATTGTTATATCAACCTCAAAGAAGCGCGAGAGGCGGTAAATGAATTATCTCTGGCAACATAAAAAGTAGGCTTAAATATCAACAAGTATAAAACAAAAGTTATGACAAACCTAATAAAACCAAACATACGAGCTACAAAGACGAATAACTTGGGATGGACAGCGTATGGTAGACTAAGAGACTTATTTAAAAGTGACATACCGATGTCTCACACAGAAAGTATACGACGAATGGGTTCTTCATAGTCCTGGCTTATGGATCAGAAACATTTTCGTTAACGAAAAAGACAGTTAACAAACTGAGAGTTACTCAGAGAAAAATGGAGAGAACCATGTTAGGTATTAAACAGAGGCCGTATACGAAACACTAACATTCGGCAAAGAACCGGCATCTACCGAATCACCAACTAGAAATAGAAATGGGTGGGACATGTAGCAAAACTCAGTGACGCGAGATGGACAAAGAGAATCATCGAATGTAAACCACGTCAAACGAAGCAGAGGGAAACCCCTACCCGATGAACCGATGATATAAGGAGAGTAGCAGGAAATTGGATTAGAGTTGCACAAAACCGAAGTAAATGGAAACGGTTAGGAAAGGCATAGGCCTAGATATAGGTCCAGCAGTGGAAGTAAACGGCTGGGTGATAATAATGATAAATGTTATTATGTTATATACGAGGGATGTTCAGCTCATAAATGAAACAACTATTTTTCTTGAATTATACTTACTACAAAGATAGCGAAATTTTTCTCATGAAAATGTTATCTTTTTTTAGTATATTGTTACAACGAGGTTGTCAGCGGTTAATAAATTTATTAAATGTCTAACATAAACGTTCAAATTATGTTGCACAAAGAATCACTGTAAAGCTCTAGTTAAAGAAGCGGTAAAACTTTTTGAAAATTTAATAAACCTTTTTGTACAGTTTGAAAAAACACGTTCATCCAAAACTCAAGTTTATAACAATTTTCAAAAACTACTAAGGAGAAGGTGTAACTAACACGCCACGTATTCCGCATACCTACAAGGCTGTGAATGAAACCAATATTAAACATACTAACTATTTAATTTGTAATAGACCAATAATGGTAAGAACTATTGCTGATGTTATGTTGAAAGTGTGAAAACTATAGTATGATAAATTAGTGCTCGGTAGGTTCCTAAACGCCTTTTGAAGAATAATAGGCTTGTATCTATTATTTTCTACCCGAAAGCAAATGTTTTAATAGGATGACAACATTTGTCAGCGTCTACGCCCAGAAAATTCAAATTCTATGTATCTGATGGAAAAGTTCTCGCAATCTTATTCTGAAACTTATCGGTAGCAATTTCCCCTATTCTCTTAAAAACCGTACAGCAGATAACGCTAAATATTATCGAATATTGCCAAAGATTTAGTCAAGACAGTTTGGACAAGAAGGAGGAATTATTTAGTTCACCGTTTGTTCACAACAATCGCCCCACACGGCGACATTAACAGTCCATACTTCACAAAACCTTTACTACGGATTTTTGTCACATCCTCTTTATAGCCTAGATTTGTCAACTTGATATTTTTAACTGTGTGATTCTTTGAAAGAACACCTACGGAGCAAGAAATTGCAGTCTAATAATGCGGTTATTATGGCTGTGATAACCAAACAAATTATATAAAATAAGAATGAGGAAGATTTTAATATTTTAAAAGATTGTTTAATCTACAAAACAAACTCTCTGGCTTCCTTTTTATCTAATTTTGATGAATTGCTAGATTTTCTAATAGATGGCCATTTCAGTCATTTTTTCGTTTTTTATAGCAAATTATCAAATATATAGTTTTTTTTGACATTTTATATCATGTTTTATCCACCTTATTTGTAATAGAAAGAAGTATTGGGCTTATAAATAAATATATTAAATAAACTCAAAAATTATTTTTACGTGTTTAACATAACTGTTTAATTAATGTTTATTAATAATTAATATATGTTTTAGATGAAGCTTTTCAGTAAAAATAATTTCCATACAATCTATGCCGACATTCCAAAAGAAATCTTTCCGACAGGATACGAAAACGGCGAGGAGAACTGCGCTGATTTAATAGGTAACTCAAAACAAATAGCTATAATTGGATAATAAATAAACTTGCAGATAAGTTGAAGACAAAAGTTGAAAATAATCGATCTTGGTTTTTGGAAGACGAACAGTATCGGTCAAATGAAGCATTAAGGCCTGGCACTCCCAAAACATGTGGCGAGATTTTTGGTGTTGAAGGGTCGTTTAGGAAACTGAACATTGATTAAGATGTCAATGTTACTTAAATATTTGTATTTAACCAAGTTAACGTTAAATACATAAAATTGAGGATATTATATATAGATGGGTTTATTTTAATAATTGTTATATGCAACACAACTTAGTAATCTATAGATGTATGGATATAATGTACAGTCTGTTGAATAATAAAGTGGCTGCGGTAATTTAAAAAAAAAACAAAAATGGGATTAGTTTTTTTCCTTTCATTGAAGTACACATTATGAGCTATCGCGAAATTCCTAATATCTAGTTCATTCACTTCCATTGTTGATTACAAGTCACACCTTCTTTCTATGCTTTCGGCGAGGTTTTAGGCATCACCATTTTTTGCGTTTTCTTTCTTAACTCCGCTATACAAATGTATGTAATCTTTTTTATCTCGTTTTCTTTTCCTTTCTTTTTTACTTTGCTAAGAACTGCAATATCTATATTATATGTTGAAATTCTTTGAATAATTTAGTGTCTTTCGTTCTTCTTCCTTATATATTCCTATACCTTTTCGTTGCCATTTTTGTCGAAAGTTTGATTTCTGCAGGGGTTTTCTATCCTTACTCAAAATATTTCGTTTTTAGGAAACTCGCCCTCACCCTGCTCTGTTTTGGATCAGGGCTTGTTGGTAAAACTAACAAATAATCGGTCAATCAATAGGGTATTTTGTGGTATTTTATGGAAATATACTTATCGACATCACACATTTCACCGCGACCTTACCAATCTTTTTTTCTTCCCTCCTTTCTCATCCGGGTTTAGTACTGGCTACGGAAGAGATTTACAGCTTAACATGCTTCGGAAAATCCTGGCCACAAGATAGACTTCGGGCAAACACAAGTTTTATCTAATTGTAGAAACATAAAAATACATAAATATTTTATTTATACTGTAAACCATCCAGACGGCACAGCTTATGGGGACACAGCAGTGATAGTAAAGAACTCAATAATACATTATGTGTGCAACAAATATCAACATGAACAGCTTTATGCCCCAAGTATTGTAGTTAAAGAAATTAATAGAGACATAACATTCACAGTAGTATACTGTCCACCAAAGCATAAAATTAAAAAGGAAGATTTTAATCATTTTTTCAATACCCTTGGATTACATTTTATTTTGGGTGGAGCCTGTAATGCAAAATGGATAACGGGGATCAAGAATAACTTTACCCCGAAGTAGGAAGCGACACAATACTACGTACTATAAATAAAAATCACGTACACTACATATCTACTGGAGAACCTACCCACTGTTCATCAGATCGTAATAAAATTCCTGATCTGTTTGACTTCTGCATCACCAAAAAGTAGTAACAAGCAGCATTAATGCCACATTATATTTTGACCTATCCTTAGATCATTCGCTCATGATTATCAGATACAGTAGCAGAGCGTTGGAAACACCAAAGCCTATTTCACTTCACAATAAAGCCGCTAACTGAAATACATACAGGAAGCTAATTGATACTAATCTTTACCTAAATATACTTTTAAAAACAGAAAATGACATGCACAAAGCTGTAAACTACATTACTCATATCATAAAATCTTCTGCTTAAACCACAACCATTAACCACTAAAAACAAGAAGACATACAAGACCGTCTAAATAGCCGAAAAGTAACAATTTAAAGAACTTGGCAAAATACAATACAGCAAAGAGAAAGAAAAAGCTCAACAAGGCAACCCAGCAATTTAAAAAAGCCACTAAAAAGTTAAAACAATAAAGCAGCAGCATTTGCAGACCACTTAGCACAGGTATTGCAACTATTTTCTTAGCCGTGCACCTCAAAATAAGAAAGGCAAATACACGAATTCGTCGATTCATCAAACCGTTTAAAGTCAAAGAAGTCGAGAAAGTTATAAAAAGGCTAAATAAAGCCCATAGGTATAATTTAATCACTGCCAAAACACTGAAATAACTACTAGAAAACGATGTGAAAATTATATCATAGATATTCAATGCCATTCTAAAGCTAAATTTCTTCCCATAACAATGGAAATTAGTGGATGTAGTTTTAATTCCAAAACCAGAAAAGATACAGGAGAAAACTATGTTATTTAGGCCTATCAGTCATCTTCCAGTCATAACAAAAGTAGTAAAGAAACTAATTTTAAAAAAATGAATTTAGTCCTCGTGGATAAAAATCTCATACCAGATCACCAGTTTAGTTTTATAAAACACGCTACCGCAAAACAAGTGCACAGAATAACTACAAAAATTAATTATGATCCAGAGCTTAAAAATAAAAAATAAAGCTCTTCTGTCTTTCTAGATATCAGCCAAGCGTTCAATAAGATGTGACATACAGGACTGCTTTACAAAATCAAAAAGAAACTCTTTGATTACTATAAAATTTTAAAATCACACCTTCAAGAAAGATCCTTTCAAGTCAAATATCATTTACAACTGTCTTTGATTTACCCAATACAATCAAGAGTTCTGCCAGGCAGTATCCTGAGGCCTTTCTTGTACCTACTGTATACCTAAGATCTGTCATCCATAAGGCAAACAATGGTAGCCATTTTCGCTAACGATACCGCAGTGTTAGTTTTGCATAACGACCTAAGCATAGCTTTTCAAATACTTTAAAGAACCTCACAGACGATAGAAGACTGGCAAATCAATTCTTCAACAGGATATACCTCGAGATGCATTCAGACTGACAACTTACCTGGAAGACTTACATCTGGAAGAAAAGGCTACAATTAGCATAAAATTTTGACAACTATATTGGGTAATCCACAGGAATTCTCAGTTAACTATAGAAAATACACTATTACACTACAAATGCATTATTAAACCTATTTGGACGTATGGTATCCACTTATGGTATCCAGCTAATAAATTGAATTTAGAATTAAGATTCCAAAATAAGATCTTACGAGCAATCGTCAAGTCTTCTTGGTATGTTCCAAACTGGCTAATTCAACAAGATATTTTTGTACTGAACATCAGAGAAGAAATAAAAAGACGCAGCATAAAATACCAAGACAGATTTTAAGTTCGCTCCAACAAACTGGCAACAAGTTTTGCTGCCGAAGACAAATACTTAAAGATTAATAAGTTCTGATCCATTAAATCTACCAGCAGATTTGATTAATTATGTGATTATGTGATTATGTGTTTTCTATTTATATTTTAATATTATTTCTATTTACTTGTTATAAAATATTAATTAAATTTAGTTATCTTAGGAAAGAATTTTAAATTTTTTAGTAGTGTACTTTTTTGGTGTGAAACATGCGTCTTTAGAATGTTAAGTAACAACCTGGCTACTTTATTTCTATATTGTATGGCGCTTATAATTGGAATATATATAGCTCTGTGCACTGTCAGATAACTTTTTAAGCTGTAACAATTTTTTTTAATTGGATGCTCCCAAATCAAAAACATCCAGGAGTACAAAATTTCTACCCTAGTATGACCTAACCCACTCTAGTTTTATCAGACTTTATGTTAAAACTTATTTTTACCATAAAACCAAATTCTATTGATCATCACTTGTGATGAGGTGCAAAAAAGCCATGGGTAACATGTTTAAAATCTAACCATTTAAAAGTTGCACTACACTAAATTGTTAAAAAAAACAAATATCAAATAACAGAAACCATAAAAACAGAAAACTAAAACACACTTTAGTACAATCCAGATTGAACAACTAGAGGTCACAAGTTTTTCAAAAAGTAGCACTTTTAGAAGTTTGTTGCTAAGATGAAATAGGTTTTTGTGATATAATCAAAGATATTATTTCTGAAGCTGCAAATGCAAAGTCTTGAAAAATGAGGAATTGTTATCGTGTTATGGCAAAATTAAATCAAAAGGACAAAATCTAACCGGAAAGAACTTTTTGGGAGAATTGTTTTTGATAGTAATAAACCTTGTAACGATAAATACCTTCATCTTCCCATGTTTTAATTACTTCAATCCACACACTATCTCCAAAATACAGAATTGTTTTCAAGTTACAAGTTACTTAATACAACCCCCATTATTATTTATGTTACAGTCACTGGATCCTTTTTTAGTTTAGTACAATTTTCAGAAATAATAAGTATGTGGTCTCAGATATTGAGCGTAAGATGTTGAGAGATGTATAACAGAATTTTCACTGTTACGGTTCTTGCGTTTATAGTTTGGAACCAGAAAATATTTTTGAACTGCTCGATATGTATTATACGATTAGTGTGTGTGTGTGTGTGTGTGTGTTTTCAGGTTAGACGCCTGTCAACATGAAGTCACTAAATTTGATTGTGGAATGGGAATAAACTTTGAGAGTGACCGGTGACACGTTGGATATTTGTTGTGAATGTGGTATATACCGATTTGCATTCATGGATCTTAATTCTCCAGTTGCTTAGCCATTGCTCGATTTTGTTTGGGTGGAGCGAAGCAATTAATATTCACGACAAAAAATGTTAATGTAGTCAATAGAACCAAGCTAAAAATAAATAATCCGCACTTATAGCATTAATTAGAAGAAATCTGCAAAATATCTCATTATTATTCAAGATATGATTTTATAATTGTTCCTGCGCATATGAATAAACATAAGTTTAATTGCATCTTACTTTCTTAGTCTATTTCCGGTTTTAAATTATGAATTATTTATATAATAATCTATATATCGGAAATTTTTAATGAAGCGCCTCAATGCATACATAGTGAAATATAACAGAAAAAGTTTTTATACATGTATCATTTACCTATTTAGCTATCTGGGTGTAACGTAGTCATTTAAAATGATACGCACACTTAACGCAGACTTACAAAAAAAAGTTACTACAGAATTAAATGAAGATCCAAATCGTATTGATGAAGATATACGCAACATACGCGACTGGCTCAAGAAACAGCTATATCTCAACGCTAGAACAGGTACAACAAATATTTGGTGCTTTCTTACACAAAAAGTAATGTTATTCTTGCTCATAGATCACCTTATATTACTAACGTTTATCAACTAGTTGAAAGTTTGTGTAAAATGTGTATTTGGTGTAAACATCATTTCTTCTTCCAAATCTTCTAATAGAGCTTATATTAGAATAGTACCATATACATATATAGAAATAATAATTTAAAATTACGTAAATTTTTATCTTCCGTCAAATACATCTCTTATATGGAAAAAATTAAAGCAATATTGACTGATTATTGCTAATTATAAAAAATATTGTAATTTAAATAATAATGATTTGTTTTAGATGATCAATCGATTTTAACTTTTTTGCGTGGTTGTAAATTCAGCCTTCAAAAAACCAAACAAAAACTAGACTGCTTTTACACTCTCCGGACATTAGTGCCAGAGTTTTTTGCAGACAGAGATCCGTTAATGCCAAAAATTCAAGAAATACTGAAAGCTGGGTAAGCCATAATTGACTTGACTAATATATGCTAATTTTCCTTTTCAGAATTGTACTAGTTTTGCCTAAAACTGTTGGGGCTTTCGGACCTCGAGTTTTAATTGCACGATATTCTAGAATCAATACGGACACAATGTTGCTTAACGACATCGTCAAAGTATTTTATATGATATTTGATATTCTGCTCAAAGATGATGATAATACTGCCATATCTGGCATATATGTCGTAGTAGATCAAAAAGATTTTCCTTTAAGCTATTTAACCCAGTATACTCCGAGCTTTATAAAGAAAGCTCACGCTTGTGGACATACTGCGTACCCTATGAGAGTTAAGGGAGTTTACGTTATAAATACTTTGCCAGCATTTGAAACCGTTTATAATATGGTGAAAGTCGTCATGAGCCCAAAAATGCAAGCAAGAGTAAGTATTGACTTAGTTAGTTTAATAAAAATTAAGTTAAGTACTTCTAATAATATTTATCCAAGGGTAGGTGCAAAAATGTACTCATCAGTAGGTATTGACAGAATACATAAATAGACACTGAAAGTAAAATGCCGTAAGACGAAAATTAATTAAAACAAAGAACATTTTCATATAATGTGTTTTTGCAATTTTTACAGTAACTCAACTACACTGTATTAAACGATTTATTGCGATTTTTGGAAATAAATTCGAATTAATAATTTATAGCTGACTTTAAGAAATCAAAAATAAATGAAATGTTCTCAATGGTGAACTATATGCAGATCGTTTGCCAATTACCGCTAGTTTTAATAATATTGACGCAATGAATGAAACGATGAAGATGGCAACTTACGTACATTCAGTCGCTTTTAGGCACCGCTGAATGCAAAAAATAATAACCATAAAGAGATTTAATTTATTTAAATTGAAATTAATTCATTTTGAGTTTATTTTATTCTTTTTGCCACCAAGCAAATTTACATAAATAATATAAAAATTTCTTAATGAATAGTTGCTGTATTCTTCTGGTTTCATTATCTGGTTTCCATAAATACCTTTCCGCCTGTGAACTAAAGCCTCGCATATGTATGTATACCATGTATGGGGTGGTCTTTGATTTTCTGCAGCATTACCTGCACCTCAGGTCTCCACTGTAAAATTCTATTTTGTTAAGGTGTTCCATGAGAAAACAATGCCATTTAAAACTTATAATAAAGTTCATCAGAAATTTCCATATTAGCTCGGATGTTGCTTTCAGATTATTTAACGCCTCTAAAGATGCTTGACTGTTCGTAAATATATTTGATATTCCGATTAGCTCTCAAATAATTGTATCTGTCACACTGCAGTATGGCAAATATTTCCGCTTAAAAACAAATGTACATTTTCCTAGTGAAATGCTTTATAGTAAGTTTTTATTTTTACAGTATATGCCCACTCTCGTTCCAGGTTTGATTTTATTTTAATCCATTTGTGTATTAGTAATTTTTCCAAGTCTATTCCTGTTACTTACTTTGTTTGTGCATTAATTTCGATCCATAATATTGATCTTAAAATTTACTGTAATATGCAGATGCTTGGTCATATTACCCCACAGAAGATTAACAATAGAGTTAGGAAGCGTACAAAAAAAGCCCTAAATCTTACTATGCTTGGGCATATGCAAAGGGACTAAACATAGATGTCTCCAAATTTACTATAATAAAATTTAGAAAAAAAAGAAACTTAAATGACTGTGACCTTTTAGACTCAAGGTGCAGAATTATATGGTAAGTGTTAGATAAGATAAAAAATCTTAAAGTGATTTGGGATTCGAAATTCACATAGAATAAACACAATCAAAAAGTTAAAGAAAGGTGGAGGGCGCTCTAGAGTCAGTCAGACGTAAAAGTAATGTATTGGTTATATACTGGTTAAGCTCATGACATATGCAGCTTTGGAATAGTGAAACAAAGATGAGACTACAATCTTGTTAAGATTGTTTACCTAGGATCAACGGGTGCTATAAAAAAACCTACAGACTTTTTTCCTTTTTTTATCTTGAAATCATGGAAGATGCAGAAGTAGCTCTTTAGAGATACTGCTGTGTGCAAATATAACCCGGAATTTTGTTATAATTTTTGAAATCCTTATTTATTCTTAAAAATCTATTTCATCGCCTTCGAAGTAATCCCCCTTGGCTGCAATGCACTTATGCCAGCAAATTTTCCTCTCATCAAAACACTTTGAAAAGTCCCGTTTTGGTATGGCCTTCAGCACCTTCTTCGATTCGGCTTGAATCTCTTCTATCGTGTCAAAACCGTGTCCCCGGAGCGGTCTTTTCATTTTGCTGATTAGCCAGAAGTCACACGGAGCTAAATCAGTCGAGTACGGCTGTTTCGGAACGATATGGGTGGAATTTTTAGCGAAATGGTCACGAATAAATTGAGGGTTTTTGGAACCAAACGAGATTTGACTTTTTTGAGGCACATAACAATTGAAATGCCAACGATGTCAATAAGCTCTCTAGTTGTCAATCGACGATTTTGGAGCACCAATTCCTTAATTTTCGCGACATGCTGTTCGTCAATTGATGTTCTTGGACGTCTTTGATGTGGTTCGTCTTCAACGCCTTCACGGCCCTCTTTGAACATTTTATGCCATTCGTATACTTGTTTTAGACATAGCCTGTTCACCGAAGGCTTTTTGTAACATTCTGAGCGTTTCCGCAACAGAAATATCATTTCTAACACAAAATTTAATCGAACTTCTTTATTGAATATTTTCTGACATGGTAAAAATCGAAAAAGTTGATTTTGGTTGTTTACGAAAACGAGCGTCACTCTTCAACTAATTAAGATATTAACCTAAAATTTGACACAGATGTCAGTAGCAGTCCTACCAACTTAAAACTAAAAAGGTTTGTGCCCAACGAAATGCCCGCGCAGTTTGAATTAAAAATTCCCGGTTATATTTGTACACAGTAGTAATGTAGAAGAGAGTATCTAACACGTTACATATTACGCATACATCCACCGCTGTGAATTAAACCAGTATTAAAGGTATTAATTATATATATAATCTTAACCCATTTACCTTACGGTGTAGGGTGACGTATTAATTATTTAATTCGTAATAGACTAAGCACGGTAAAAACTACTGTTGTTATGTTGAGAGTGTGAGAACTGTAGTCTATGGAAATCGCAGTTAAATAAAATTTAGTGTTTGGTAAGTTTCCAAACACTTTTTGAAGAACTAGATGATGAATTGTTTTAGAGCATAGTCATTTGTGATGAGGCTTATATCCATCACTTTGTACCCGAAAGCAAACGTTTTAATAGGATAACATTCATCAGCGTCTACCCTCAAAAAATTGAAGTTCTATGTATTTGATGGAAAAGTTTTTGCAATTTTATTCTAAGGCAATTTCTTTGACTCTCTTAACCATACAGCAGATAACTCTAAACATTACCAAATTTTACTAAAAATTTAGTCAAGATAGCTTTTTGCACAAAAAAGAGGAATTCTATAGTTCACCGTTTGCTTCACGACAATCAACCCCACGCGCCTACATTTGCCACCTTCGGATTTTTGACTGTGTAATTTCTTGAAAGAACACCTAAGGAGCAAACATTTTGAGTCTAGTAATGTGCTTATTATGAGTGTGATAACCAAACAAGTTATGTGAAATAAAGAATAAAAAAAGTTTTGATATTTTAAAAGTTTGCTTAAGTTACAAAACAAAATCATTAGCTTCCTTTTTATCTAATTTTAACTCTGTATTGCTAGATTTTCTAGCTATACATAGTCAGCCATTTTTTGGCTTTTTATATCAAATTGTCAAATATATAGTTTTTCTTTTGACATTTGATATTATGTTTGATCCACCTTGTGTGTAGTTGAAAGAAATATTGCGCTTATGATTCAATATATTAAAACAAGCCTAAAAATTTTTTTTACGTGTTTCGCATAACTGTTTAATTAATGTTTATTAATAATTAATATATGTTTTAGATGAAGCTTTTCAGTAAAAAGAATTTCCACAAAATTTATGCCGACATTCCAAAAGAAATCTTTCCGACAGGATATGAAAACGGCGAGGAGAACTGCGCTGATTTAATAGGTAACTCAAAACAAATAGCTATAATTGGATAATAAATAAACTTGTAGATAAGTGGAAGGCTAAAGTTGAAAATAATCGATCTTGGTTTTTGGAAGACGAACAGTATCGGTCAAATGAAGCATTAAGGCCTGGCACTCCCAAAACATGTGGCGAGATTTTTGGTGTTGAAGGGTCGTTTAGAAAACTGAACATTGATTAAGATGTCAATGTTACTTAAATATTTGTATTTAACCAAGTAAACGTTAAATACATAAAATTGGGGATATTATATATAGATTGTAGCAGACCTATCCTGTTACGACCCCAAAGGGCCTTCAAGGCCTGTTACGGGGAACTATTATTATTATATATATATGGGTTTATTTTAATAATTGTTATATGCAACACAACTTACTAATCTATAAATGTATGGATATAATGTACAGTCTGTTGTAATAAGGAGGCCGCAGTAATTAAAAAAAACATAAATGTAGATAAGTTTTTTCTTTTATTGAACCACACATTATGAGCTATTCCGAAATTACCTAACATCTAATCTATTCGCTTCTATTATTGATTACAATTTACACCTTTTTTCTACGCTGTTGGTGAGGATTTTTGGATGGCCATTTTACGCGTTTTCTTTTTTGACTCCGATATAGAAATGTATGTATTTTTTTTTATTTTGTTTAGACAAAAGGTGTGAGATCTTTTTTCTGTGCTTTTGGCGAAGTTTTTTTCATCACCATTTTTTTATCTCATTTTCTTCTCCTTTTTTTGCTTTGCTAAGAACTGCAATATCTATATTATATGTTGATAGTTTTTCGAATAATCCAGTGTCTTTCGTTCTTCTTCCTTATATTCTAGCATTCTAAATTCATATGCCTTTCCGTTGCCATTTTTGTCGAGAGTTTGATTTCTGTAGGGGTTTTCTACCCTTAGTCAAAATATTTAGTTTTAAGGAAACTCGCCCTCACCCTGCTCTGTTTTGGATCAGGGCTTGCTGGTAGGACTAACAGATAATCGATCAGTCAACCGGTATTTTGTGGTATGTTATGGAAATATACTTATCGACATCATACATTTCACCACGACCTTACCAATCCTTTTTATCTCCTCTTTTCTGAACCCGATTTGCTACTGGCTACGGAAGAGACTTACAAACTAGATCTTTTATAACTTCAAAATCTTGATTTGTAGTAGATACAATTTCGCATTTTTCCTTAATCAAGCAATAAGGGACGCACTTATTGCTTAAACACTAAATATGACTCGTATAGTATTATTTACAATATTGACTGAATCAACTAAAGTTAAGTCCCTACTTTCTAAACTTACTATTGCACTAGGAATAAAGGCCAGATCATTTTTTAAACTTTTTTGCTGAAAAAGTTTCTTAGCTGTTTTGATTGATGCTGCTGAATCTTTTTCTAAACTTCTATTTTCTTAATTTTTGTAAAATTAATGGCGTAGCAACATGCAGCTGAAATCCATGTACGCCATCTAGTTAATATTGGTTGAGGTGCTAGAGCTAAGTCAGGTACCATTTCTTTAAAAAGTCTTATCCTAGATGGCGTTTTTAGAAAAAAAAATTACTGACGATATGAACATATCCATGTCGAAAAATTGTTCACGTATTTCCTCTACTACAAGATGTATCCCATGGACAAGGCATGTAAAATGTAACATATGTAAAAATAATACTTTCAGTGCATTTCCTGCTTTTTTCGTACATGGGGCAGCATTGCTTACGAACATAAGGACGTTGTTATAAAGAATTTTCTCTGGCCAAAGTAGTGACAGGGAAGTAGTGAATAATTGTGGAATTGTAGTGCTATTTGCCCCCTCAAGAACTTCGATATTTAACAAATAAATTTTAGATGCTTGATTTGGCTCCAAAGAACTAACAATTACATTGACAATGTGCTTGCAAAATCAGCTTGTATTGATACAGAGAAGCTAAAGTTTGCAATTTCCAAATTACCTTTCTGTAGCATCTGTTGTTTCATCTATTGATATTCAAATATTTTTGCCTTTTATGTTCCAAAATGGCTAATTCAACAAGATATTTTTTACTAGTATATATGTGCTCAGCGGAAGATTCAAACTCCAAAAAAGTTACGAAAGAATTCTACGAAAAGATACAAAAACATATCAATATAATCCCACATTATTAGCCTATGTTTTTTATTGGAGATTTAAATGCACGAATAGGACATGGCATTTTAGCGGGTGTAAAACAGCGTTTCAATGAAGAAGTTATAAACAATAACGGCGAAACATTAACTCACTTTTGCACAATTAACAATCTACTAATTAACAATAACAATTCATCATAAAATGCAGTACAAATACACCTGAATCAATACTACAGAGAGCCAATCTGTTATAGACATATATCAAACGAACATGTACATCCATCTCGTATTGTAGATGACCAAGCATTAAATTCCGCTGAAATTGGCAGCTATCATAAGCTAATATTAGGAAAATTCCGTTAACCATATAGAAATCAACAAAGACCCCACGTATTTTTGAAAAACAAGTAAAGCGAGAACTTTTAGAATGACTCAAGTGTACCAGATCTTTACCCGAGGCGATTAAAACACCATATCTTTCAAAATTCTATATTAGAAACAGACAACAAAGATGAGGCTTGGGAAAAACAGGAAATAAATATATTAAGAGCTTCAAGAAAGCCCTTAGTACATAAAAAATAAATAAGCAACGTGTTGCATAAAATGCTATAGTTCTCTACAGAAGTAAAACTATTAGCACACGAAAAAAAATGACTTATTTAACAAGTTTAGCGCAAGGGGGACCCCGGTGTCCGCTACTGGGTTTTTTCCTGTGCTTTGGCGGACACCGTTGCCCGCTCGGTTTCCATTATTTTGTCACTATACCTGGACTAAGCAGACAAGCTTTTACGAGATACAACATATGCACGTGTTCGCTGTGGCCCTGCACTCACCAACACTGGCACCAGACCATTTGTAGGTAGCAAAAATATTAAAATATTCAATAAAAACTTTATTTTCTTAATAAGACAGTACGAAACATCATAAGCATTACTTTTTCAAGAACCTGTTTATTTGAACGACTTTTATGTGTTACATTGAAACAACTTAAACAATATCTTGGTTGAGTCTTACAATGGGTTCAATACGAGTTACCCGATTCTTAAGAATGATTCCGTTCTATTTTTTTTTTTTTTTTTTTGTAAAAACCACGACAATATTTACGATTTTCTCGAGACTTGCAATCCGGCTTACCCAATATGTGGCTTTTAGCAGCCAGAATCTCCTGTTCTTTATTCTATTTCATCAAATCTTCTAGAACAGAATACCGGAAGTCTGTAATGAAAATGTTGCTGTTCACAATTTCTCTGTACACAAAGTGGGTGTTTTCGACAGACCTGCCGATGGGCATTTCAACTGCTACTTTCTTATACCAGCGAATTGTTCTGCATAAAGTTAAACTATAACTGGCCATTTGGTCACTGAGGTCCATTGAACTCTTTCCTGAATTGTAATCTACAATGGCTTTCATAATTATATGTCGATAAAACGGGAATGCCGTGCTTATTGCACCATTTTAAAACGCATATCTCCCTTGCATTCTCTTACGTTGTAACTTCTCCCTTTTTCTAGCTTTTTTCCTGATAACGTCAACTGAATTTCCTTTTCGATTGTTGCGCAAAGTTCTAAGACAGTGCGTTTTACAGTCTAACAGGATTGTCGATAACATAAATCAGACCACAATGCAGTAGATTTTTTGCAAAATTGAGAACAATTTTTGTGAACACAGCCAATAAACCGTCTCTGCCTTCCTTCTCTTTTCTTATGCTGCTTGAATAGCAACCTTACCTGGAACGGCACTATAATATCTTTGATGCAAAACATTTTGTCTGAAAAAGGCCTCACTTCGTACAATCAATCGCCTGGGCGTCCTAAGGCGTTATCCAAAAAGTGTAACATTTTGAGCAAAATTTCAAATCGATTGCGGCTCATAATGTTGCACGCGACTTTATTTCTGAATAGCTAGGTTGGCCAATAACCTCGAATAGAATTAATAAGTTCTATGCCCATATAACCCAGAAGATTCAGAAAATGCATGATTTCTATTTACTGTTCACGAGAATTATTGGAAATAGTTTCATTTTCGATAAGAAACACAGTTGTATAATAGTTTATGTGGTCTACCATACTATCAATTACGTCCAAATCGATAAAACTTAGGTGATATTTAACTGGCTTACAACCTTCTAGGGCAGCTCGCCACTAAGGTCTGATTTAACTTTCAAACTATTCTACAATATCTCTAATTGTAGGTTGTTTCATTAAGTTCTTTTACTGCGCCAAATGGAATGTCATCGTTATGATTTTTTAATTTATTTATATTACTTTCTTCACCTACCAGCATAGGACGCAATTCTGTTGGTGGCATATTTTGTCTGGAGTAGTAATCTAAAAATATTCTATTTATTTACCGTATTTACTCGAATAGATATTTACGCTATGTCGCGATCCAAAGATTGAAGAGTTTTGTACTGAAAAAAGTCGATTTTACTATTGCTGTCACTACTTTCTAATAGTATGAATTCAGGATCATCTATCGAATTATCCGAATAAGGATCACTGGAGTCATGTTCTTTAAAAAAAAAGGTACAATGATGCAGAATGTTTTATATAAGCACCAGGGCTGCTCTTCTCTTAGTAACTGCTTAGCTCTCTTACTCATAATTGAAATGCACTAGAACAAACAATCGCTTATGTCAAATGATGCAACACCAATATTACAAAAAATAAAGGTATTAAAAAACGCAAGAAACCTAAAAGAAACAGACACATGGATAGATAAAGATTATCCCAAAAACATACGAGAAGAAAGAAAACTGCTGATACTAAAAATAAAAGAAGATAGAAACAATGCAGATTAGGTAATAATAAGATACAACAAATTAATAATAAATAATAAAATCTATAAGACACAAAAACAGGGGAACAAGAAATAAAGAAGTCTGTGGAAGAAGATAAGGAAAATATAAACAAAAAAAGACCAGTGGATGAAAGATCTCCGAATCGTGACAACATACAAGAAAAATAAAAAAAAACCAAAACCTCGAGACTAAAAAACTAGATAATAAAGATGAGGATGAAATAAAATGACAGGCCAGCAATGATAAACTAAAAGAGTAAGGATAATAAAGAAAAGAAGAAAAGAAATAAAAAACACATAAACACAAATACAAACAAGAATAATGAAAAGGAAATTACTAAGAATACTAAAAGCAAAGAAAAGACATAAGAAATAAAAACAAAAAGCAAAACAAAAATCTAGAAACTAGGGGCGTGAAATGTTAAAGGAATACAAGTTAAAGAAATCGAATTAACAAATGAATTTGAAGAAACAAATTTAGAAATACTGGTAATAAACGAAACAAAAAAAAACCACATAAACTTAGAAATAAAGAATTAGCTACAAGATATAAAGAAATAACCGAAACCAATCTCCAAGACAAAATAAATCAATATAGCACACAAAAAGGATAGAACACTTTCAAAGAAATAATTATTAATTCCGCAAAAAAAGAGGTTTGTGGAGTTAGCAAATCAGTAAATGGGAAGAATCAAACAGCCTGGCGTACCAGTGAAATAAAAGAAGTAGTCAAGAAGAAGAAGAAAGAATGGAAAAACTATCTAACAAATCAAAACCCCGCAACAGTATGAAATGTACAAAAACCAAAGATCAAAACTAAAAAAACTAGTAGCAGCAGCTAAAGAAAAATCATGGATAGATTTTGGAAATAAGATGGAAAGTATTAACACTGGAAATTAGAAATTATTCTATAAAGTACTAAAAATCTTTAGAACAGAAAAAACAATAAAGGAAATATACATAAAAAACAAAAATCAAGAAATACTAACAAACAAAACAGATATAATGGAGAGATGGAGGGAATATTTTCAGAAACTATTTGGACAACAAACACAACCGAACGAAAACATGGTAACCAAACACAAAAATGAAAACCAGGGGGAAGATGATGGAATAGACGAACTAGAAATGGAAGAGCTGGTGAATGTAATAAAAAAATTAAAAAAGGGCAAAACACCCGGAAACCACAAAATTACTACATAAATGATAAAGAATATGGAAAGGTGGGGATAAAAATTCTTCATTAGAATTACTAAATAAGAGCTTGAAGAATTGAAAAATTCTAGAGGAGTTTGGGAGCAGCCGCTTTCTATATTATAACTACATAAGAAGGCAGACAAAAACAATATAATAACTATAGATGAATAACATTATTGAACACTTCTACAATGAAGATATACGTACAAATTATCAACAACAGGTTAAAGACAATATTAGAACCACAAAGCGGATTTAGTTTACCGGGAATATTATTTACATCACAAGATCACATCTTCACAAGAAACAAATAACAGAGAAAGACAACCACAAAATAAAAACCTCTACCTAGCCTTAGCTATAGACCTAAGAGAAAGATCTTTGAACACCGTACTCTAGAATAAAAGTCATGGGAAGGACTTAAAGAAATTAGGAATCACAATAAAATACATATAAAGTGATTCTAAGACATCATCAATACTATCACAAACTATATAATAGGAACAAATGAAATCAGACAGGCTTTAAAACAGAGGTGGATTTAAGATCAAGGAGAGGACTAAGTCAACCTTATTCAATGTACACATGGATAAGATTAATCAGGAAAACGTATACAAAAAGTAAATAAACTCATTTATTGGACAGAAATCTAGATTTATATGAGTAGAGATGCAGCAGGCAGTTTTCTCGGATACGTGGTGATAACAGCAGGAAGTGAAAAGAAACTATCAAGAAAACTTAAAGCATATGAAAGTGATAATGGAAGAAGAAGGTATGGAACATAAATATAAATAAAACAAAAGTTATGATAATTGGAGAACAGGATGCTAAAATAAATATTGAAATACAATAATGTAAAATTAGAACAAGTAGAATGAATATAAATATCTGGGAGTAATCGTTAGAAAATTAAAACAAGATAGCAGAATAAAGAAGAATTAATAAAACAGATAAAGCTATACTACGCAATTTGAATCAAAATTTATAAACAAAGAGAAATCTCTAAACAAACAAAAATTAGAAGTTTTCAATACTATATACCTATTCCAGTACTAACCTACGGATGCGAAACCTGGGTACTATCAGAAAGGCAAAAAACAAGATACAAGCCGCAGAGATGAAATACTTGAGACGAGCACTAGGAGTGATTAGAAAATCAGAATTAGAAACACACAAATAAGACAAGAACTAGGAGTACAACCAATAATGCGCTTCATTGAACAACGACAATTCAGTTGGTGGGGCCACATACAACGAATGAATAGTAAAAGACAGTAAAATTAGTGTATAAGCTTCGAGGACACAGACAAAAAGAAAAGAGGAAGACCAAGAGAAAATCGTGGAACCAAGTTAATAGGTACAATATCTAAAAGAAGAGATAAAACATGCCGGAAGAAGCAACAACATTAGCAAAAACAGAAAAGAATGGAAGAGGTTCATAGACTATAAATAAAATATTTACCCAATGTAAATATATCTAAATATTGTAAACCTGACACCGTTAGAGGTATAAGGGAGTATATGAGTATATGGGTATATGATATATGGGAGTATATGATTATAATAATAAAATTGATTTATTTTTGAAAAAATTAAATTTTTGTAGAACCTCCTTTATATGTGAAACGCTAATGGTTGTTTGTTGCGAAATTCTAAGAAAACAAGTTTAAAACTGTAGTGAGATCAAAATTGAATTTTAGGATTTGAATTGCTCGCCATTTACGTTACGTAAACGTTGCGATTTTGCATTTGTACAGTTGGTAAAAACTAATAAAGACTACCCGAAACTCCGTGCATATGTGAATCGACTTTTAAAGAACATAACAGTTAATACTGATTTTTGCTAAAAAGAAAAAAACTTATATCTGAGGTAATAAATACCTATGTGCTATTTACGAAAAATCAATGCATTTACAAAAATGCACTGTTTGGCGTGCATTGTGGACTGCAGGAATTATTGGTCCATACTTTTTTACGGTAAAAATAATAACAATGTTTAACCAACAAATCGAACTTAATTAATTTTAAATAGTTTACAAAGTTTTGAGCCTAACACAGAAACAATTATTTTTTCTGTCAAATTCAATTTTATTTCTCAACATAGTCTCTCTTTTAAGTCGATACAATTTTTGACCCGTCCAAATAGTAGTCTATGGTTGCAACGATCGCTTTGTTTGATAAAAATCTCTGTCCTTTGAGCCACACTTTAAGCTTAGAAAACAGGAGAAAGTTGCTGGGGAGCAGATCTGGTAAATATGCTAGGTGGTTAATCAGTTCAAACTGCAATTCGTGAATTTTGGCCGTGCCGACCGCCAAAGTGTAAACCGGTGCGTTGTTTTGATAGAAGAACACTTCGTTCCATTCCAAATAGGGCCGTTTTTCAGCAGTTACTGCTTTCGACTGGTCCAATAACGATACGTAGTACGACCCCGTTTTTAGTTTTTCATTTTCTAAGTAGTTAATGAATACAATTCCCTAACTATCTCAAAAAACAATCTTCATCACCTTCCCGATCGATAAACCGCATTCACCTTTTTTGGAGCAGGTTCACCCTTTGCAATTCCGACCACAAATTTTCAATGATATGTTTACCTGAGGACATTGCCGCCCATTTATTTTGCTGTTTCCATACACTGAACAATTTGCTACGATTTTTGGAGTCATTGCCTTGTTGTAGTACCTAACTTGTACTACCAGTATTTAAAAAAAACTTTTCAAATAACTTCAGAAAGCATTTATAATAGATGGTGGCTATTTTCCCGGCGTTTAGAGTGTTTATCAACAGAAAGAGGCAACCAAAACCTCGTTTGCAGGACCATTCTCAAATATAAATACTTACATGATGTTTTAATATGTGCTGAAGAATCTTATTACACTTTGCAAACCACGCTTTCGATAAGAAAGACCATGCCCAGAAAAAAAGACGTCGTAAAAATAACAATGTTTCAATCTTGATCCAAATTTTGCTTGCCCTATCTCACAATAAAGGTTTCTTCAAAGCTGATCGAAAAGAATCATTTTTTTACATAAATGACATGGAATCCTATTTAGAGAGATCTGAATTCTCTTGTGGAGATTTATTTGGACACACCATAGCAAAAGGTCTGGCTTGTTTTCAAAGAGACACAAGATTGCTTTATTCTTTTTTGTTGTTATGCCCGTTATTCCCCTCTCCAACAAATCGTCTGTTTCCAAGCTGTAGCAGTAGCAGTAGCAGTAGCAGTAGCAGTAGCAGTAGCAGTAGCAGTAGCAGTAGCAGTAGCAGCTAGCAGTGCAGTTGCAGAGCAGTGGCAGCAGGCAGCAGTGGCAGTGGCATGGCAGTGGCGTGTGGCAGTGCAGCAGTAGCAGCAGTGGCAGTGGCAGTGCAGTGGCAGCAGTGGCAGCAGTAGCAGTAGCAGTAGCAGTAGCAGTAGCAGTAGCAGTAGCAGTAGCAGTAGCAGTAGCAGTAGCAGTAGCAGTAGCAGTAGCAGTCAGCAGAGCAGGCAGTGCAGGCATAGGCAGTAGTGGCACGAGCATGGCAGTAGCAGCTAGCATGCACGTTGCAAGCAGTGGCAGTGTGCAGCAGTGGCAGTGGCAGTGTAGCAGTGGCAGTGCAGTGGCAGTGCAGTAGCAGTGCAGTGGCAGCAGTGGCAGTGTAGCAGTGTAGTGGACATAGAGTAAGGATAATAAAGAAAAGAAAAAGAAATAAAAACACATAAACACAAATACAAACAAGAATAATGAAAAGGAAATTACTAAGAATACTAAAAGCAAAGAAAAGACATAAGAAATAAAAACAAAAAGCAAAACAAAATCTAGAAACTAGGGGCGTGAAATGTTAAAGGTACAAGTTAAAGAAATCGAATTAACAAATGAATTTGAAGAAACAAATTTAGAAATACTGGTAATAAACGAAACAAAAAGAACCACTGTGCACTAACAAATAGACACAAAAAAAAGAAACCACATAAGGATAAAACATACAAACTTAGAAATAGAATTAGCTACAAGATATAAAGAAATAACCGAGAATCCCATTATTTCTTTCCAAGACAAAATAAATCAATATTGAGCATCACTAAAAGTGATAGAACACTTTCAACAGATTAATAAATTATAATAATTCGAACATTAAAAGAGGTGTTGTCGGAGTTTAGCTTACAATCAGTAAATGGAAGCAATCAAACAGCCTGTTTGCAGTACCATTGTCAAATAAAAATAGTCAAGATGTTTATAAATGAATGCTGAAAGAACTATCTAACTATTGCAAAACCCCGCAACGTATGAAATGTAAAAACCAAAGATCAAAACTAAAAATAGTAGCAGTCAGCTAAAGAAAAATTTTCAATGGATCAGAATTTTGTGACCATCCAAATGAAAGGTATTAACACTGATGAAATTAGAAATTATTACTATAAAGTACTAAAATCTTTTAGAAATGAATTTGATTGACACACATAAAGGAAAGGTATACATAAAAGACAACAAGATTCAATTTTTGTTATCCCTATCTCAACAAACTTTCAAACTAGATATAATGAGAGCATGGAGTGAATGCATCTTTCAGAAACTGATTTGGACAACAAACAGCAGAGCGCGAACGAAAACAGTGCGCAGTACATACACAAAAGTGCATAAGCGCAGTGAAGATGCATGGACATAGACGAACATAGAAGATGGAAGCAGCTGGTGAATGTACAGTAACAGAAGCATTGAAGAAGTGGCAGAGCAGACACGTGCGGTAGCATGCGCACAAGAGCATGGCATGCAGCTAGCATGCAGTAGCAGTGCAGTAAGAGAGTGCATGGAGCAGAGCAGTCGTTATGCTAGTAGTGCTGTCACATAGGGCTTAATAGTTTCTACTCATCACGGTTTTACCTTGTTAAAACTTTCTTTTGTTTTAACAAATGCATGTTATCAATTCGCAGTTTAATAAACCACTCTAGCTTTATTAATTCTGACTTTAACATCCTTTAGCACTCCCTCTTCACCACACTACTAAATTCTTCCACCTTTTCTACTACTTCACTAGCTATCTTTAGTTGCTTTGGTTCGCCAACGTTTATACACATCATTTTAGTTTGGCCAATATTTATTTTTAATCCAACTTTCTCTCCCTCTTCCTCCAGTAAACGTACTTGTTCTTGAATTTGCTTAGCATTATACGACAAGAGACATACATCATCTGCAAAATCCAGGTCTTCTAATGTGTCATTCAAGCTCCAAGAAATTTCTTTATTTCCTCTCTTCATTGTATTTACTAATACATCATCAATTACTATCAGAAAGAGTAATGGCAATAATATGCAACCCTGCCTTACCCTAGTTTTAGATTCAAATATAGGCGATAGCTTTTCTTCATGTATTACTCTACATCTATACCCATTGTATCCTTCCTTTATTAGTTTAATCAATTTTATTGGGAGTCCTCTGTTTCTAAGTGCTGTCCATATATAGTTTCTATTCAAGGAGCCAAATGCTCTTGTAAAATGTATAGAGGCGTTTGGTACACTCCTGCTTGCTCTATTATTATTCTTAAAGTATTAATCTGGTCGATACACGATCTTCCAGATCTAAAACCACATTGTTCTTTTCGTAGATTTTTATCCATTTCTAGTATCATTCTGTTCAGTATAATTTTATAAAAATGTTGGCAATAGTTAACAGGATAATTCTTCTCCAATTTTTGCAAATTTATCAGATCCCCTCCTTTCGGTATCTTAACGATCAACCCCTCTTTCCAGTCTTCGGGAAATTTCTCCTTTCTCCATATTTTTTTCTAGGATCGGTAACAATACATCTGCTGCAACATCTGGATCGATTTGCAGAATTTCAGCCGTTATCTGGTCTATCCCTGGCGCTTTCCCCTTTTTGCATTTCTTAATGGCCTCTATTATTTCTTCCTTTGATGGTGGATCTATATTTATTTGCATTTCCGAGATACTTCATCCCATACTCCTTCTGTGCTATCTGAGTTGCTCATTTAATTGTTCAATATTCCTTCAAAATATTCAGCCCGTCGGAACAACTGCTGTTCCAAATTATATAGTATTTGTCTTTCTTTGTTCTTTATCATTCCATATGACTTTTACCCTCCACTTAATTTCCTTATATTTTTATAAAGATCCCTTGTATCTCCTTTATTAACAGCTTCTTGTACTTTATTCGCTATGCTATCAATATGATTTCGTTTATCCCTTCTACATGCTTTTTTTAACATCTCTGCTTTTTTGTTTATATCTTTCCTGTAGCAAGTGCTTATGTTGTTGTTATATTGCACTTAGACATTTTTCTTTAAGCTCTCTTCTTTCCCTTTTCAATTCCCAAGTAGCGCAACTCATCCATTGTTTTCCTGCCCTGTTTGATAGTTTAAATTTGTCTACTGCTGCCGTTAGAAATACTTGCTTACACTGTTTCCATATTTCTTCTATTGATTTACTGTAGTCAATATTATTTGCTTTTCTCTTATACTTTGTATAAAAGCTTCATTACATTTGTCGTTTCCTATTTTACATATATCGTACTGCATTATTTTGTAATGAATGTGCTTTACTTTTGGTTGTTCCCATTCCATATTCAATTTTGCAATTGCTTGTAGTTTCCGTTCTTCTTGTGTTAAATCACTCTCTATGTATATTTTCCGTAGTCCTAATTTATTTTTGTGCTTTAATATTTCAACTTTCTGCTCAAAACATTATAACTTTATTACAGTCATCTTCATTTCCTCTTTTCCCACCCTGTAAGCTTCACTAACCTCAACCATTGCTCCTACTTCATCCCTCATAAATTTCTTCACTTCCTCCTTTGTGTGCTCTTTATTAAAGTCCTTTCCTTTAATAATTATACTGTTTTTCCTTTCTCTTCTCTCCTGGTCCTCCAGTCTTTTCTTCATTGTTTCAATATCACTGCGTAATTTGGTTTTTTCCTTCTACCATTCTACCTCTTTTTTTATTGATTCCTTCTTTAAAACTCTTATCCCCTCTCCGTAGTTCTTCAACTGCTCGTTGATACTACCAATGGCCATATTTGTAATACAGGTATCCGCCTTTATTTCTCTTACCTGCTCTGATAGTCCCACTATCATCCTCTCTAACCTTTCCATGTCCATTCATTCCTGTTCAGCTTGTACTACTGCAGTCGTCTCCTTTTTTTTGAGGTGATCTCACTGCTTTCTTACTCCTTTGAAATACCTCTACTTCTGATTCGTTCTGTGTTTCTTTTTGTATTCATTTGCTTTTGTTTAAATATTCTGTTATTGAACCCAGACTATTGGCTCTATTGCGGTCTCTTGGCATTGATAACGTTTTAATAATCTCTCTTAAATTTTCTCACGACGCTAAGGGCGTCTCCCAGTTCAACACCTGGAAGGAACACGCTTCTTTGTGCGAAAACTTGGGCTTGTAATAGTTCTGCAACCAACTACTATAATTTTTCTATGTACAACGTGTTGCCTATCCTATAAATTTTGGGCGTAACCCTGTATCACACCTTGTTTACTGCTTCTCTAATATCTTATCGATCAATGCATGCAATTTTCATTCCTATTAACACTATTCCTAACCTCAACTAAGATAATTTTAAAACTGCTTTGTAATCATACCACCCATCTTCTTGCGTAAATTTCTAGCTTCACGTATTATTCTCCCTTCTAATTAACCCTTAGTTATTGTTTCAGTGTTTCAGTACACTGTTAAAACTGTGTACTGTCAAAATAGCGGGGAATAAAGGTACAAACAAATTAATATACTATTAATATATAATGACGGTCACTTTCTTGTCAAACAGACTGCTTGGTGTTCTGTGCCAATGCGTGCTGTATTAAAACTATATTAATATTATTTATAATTTTAGCATGGCACGACACCTTACAGAGGAACTGCAAAAAGTAGCTGCGATTGAACTAAATGAAGTGCCTAACCAAATTGAGGATGATTTGCAAAACCTACGCGAATGGATCAAAAAGCAATCTCATCTCATTATTAGAGCAGGTAATCACTGGCTATAACAAGGTTTTTGCCTCATAAGAGGTTTATTATTTTTCTAATGTAACGCTGAATTCGAATATGCGTCAAAATTTTTCTATCACCCACAGTTTTTGTATAATAACTTTTTCTTTAGTATTGCGATTTCGGAATCATATCTTGTTTTTAACAACGGCTTATATTTGTGAAACATTATTTTAAAGTGGGTACAGACAGTTTACAATTATAGAAGCATTAATTTAGTTGTGAAATAGTCAAATGGTGCCAGACATCCATCTCTGTTGCCTTCACATAGTGCGATTTATTATAAACAAGCCATTATTTGTCAAGCATTCTCTTAGCAAGATTATATTATATTTTATATCCTGTCTTATATCTACTATATAATGCACGTGATTTGTGTTAGTGATTAAATATGCCAAGAAAGTATAAAAATAATCCAAATAACTGTTGTTATATGTGTGGTAACGTTACATTTAAAGATCAACCTAAAATTATGACTCCTTGGTTAAAAAATGATATAAAATATATTTTGGCTGCAAAGTGAATAAACCTGCAAAGCTTGCAACGCATAGCGAAGTGGCGAAGCAGTCTGACCACGCTGACCTTTGACCAATCAGTTTCAAAATCACTAGCAAACAAACCTTTTTGGTCACCTGTCGATTGGTGAAAACAGAATTTGGAAATTCCCAGCCGTTCTCGAGTTATTGCTCGGACGTACGTACGTACGGACAGACGGACAACATGAAGTTAGTAAGTGTCTCCGCTTCGCTTGGCCACTTAATAATCAGGGTAAGAGCTGGGCTCCTTATATAAGCTGTTTACCTTGTGTTGGCCGTCTGATGGTTTGGGCTAAGGGTTCCCGACATATGAACTTTGACATTCCCATGGTGTGGCGCGAACCACGAAATAATTCATTAGACTGCTATTTTTGTATGACAAAGTTAGAGGCATTAGTGATAAATTCAAACACAAAGTAAATCACCCAAATTTGCCGTTTCTTACGAGACCTATTCCTCACAGTGAAGAATTACCTGTACCACATCCTTCTGTACATCTAGTTGTAAAAGATGAATCAGAAGCTGCTACTGAAAACCAAGGTAAAGAGTATGATGATCCTATCTTTGAATAAGTATCTCTTCCTGCAAACCTCATCTTTTAACACAAAGCGATTTAAACAACCTCGTTCGAGATTTGAAATTGTCCAAAAAACAAACTGAAGTTTTAGGCTCTAGCTAGAAAAGCTGGAATCCATTTCATAAATATACTAAAGTATATTACTTTTGTAACCGAGAAGAATTTTAAGATTTCTTTCTTAAATAAAATAATTTAATTTATTATAACAATATTTGCTTTGTGATGGATTTTTTTATGTCATGAACATAAACCAACAGAGCGGAGATTATTCATAGATGCATTGAAAATTAGTTCAAAATCGGTAGTTTTGTACAATAACAACAAATTTTCTTCCGTACCGATAGCTTATACAACTACCAAGAAAGAAATTTAAAAATATGAAAATTGTGTTGGCAAAAATTTAGTGTGACAGGTATTATTAGGCTATTTGTTGCAATCTAAAAATCGTTGTATTGCTAATTAATTTGTTGCTTTTTGTGTAAACAGTAGGGACAAGAAAAATTATTATGTCAAAAAGGAATGGCCAACGCGTGAATCGTTGATACCTGGAGACAAAAATCTTATATATTCTTCATTAGTCAACTTTGATAAGATTATTCTAGTTCCTCTTCATACAAAGCTAAGCATTTTTAAAAATGTTTTTAAAGAAATATGTAAAAATAGTGCTGGATTTCATTATTTGAAGAAAAAAATTTCCAAGCAAACTTAAATTTAAGGAATATCCTTGATTAAAGATGCAAAATTTGAAGATCTACTAAGTGAAATTAAAAAATCAGCATATTGAGAAGTATTATTCAAAATATTTTAGTGACTGCTACAGTCATATAAAGATATATGTTGTAATATGTTTCTCAAGATACATTTCTTGGACTCTCATCTGCATTTCTTCCCTGAAAATCGTGGTTCTCTTAGCGATGAACAGGGAGGGCGTTTTTATCAAGACATTTCTACCATGAAAAAGAGGTAGCAGGGACAATGAATTCCAACAATGCTAATTGATTATCGTTAGACATTGAAAAAAGATGTTCCTAATGCCAAACACTAAAAAAAGCAACGTCTTAAACATTTTAGGTAAGTTGAATAGTGTCATGTGTATGTGTAAATATACATATTTCTTTCCCATTTAATCTAGGTGACACAAAGAAACTGTGGGTGATGGAGCCAAACAATTTACATATCGAATTCAGTGTAAAAAATTCTATTAACATTAAAATTTTTCCTCGTATACCAGAAAAAAATTTTGTATCCCAGTGTAATTTGTTTTCAATACACCGTTTCTATTGCGCAGAAGTATTCAAAATATTGTAAATTTTAGATGACCAATGGCTAATCGGGTTTTTGCGGGGATGCAAATTTAGTCTTCAAAAAACCAAGGAAAAACTTGACTTCTTTTATACAATGCGAACCTTGCTACTAGAATTCTTTGCAAATAGAGACCCTTTCTTACAAGAAATTCAATCCGTTTTAAAAGCAGGGTACGCCAAATTAACTACTTGTGGCAAATGCTGACATACTCATTTTTAGAGTGTTTCTGTCGCTACCGAAAACTGTTGGGCCTGCGGGGCCAAGAATACTGTTGGTACGCTACGCACAAGTCGATCCTGAAGCTACGCCTTTGTCAAACTTGATAAAAGTATATCTTATGATGTACGATATTCTTATGCAAGAGGATGATAACTTTGTTGTATCCGGATTGTACATAATTGTTGATTTCAAAAACTTTCCGTTAAAGTTGCTGCCGCAATATACCCCGAGCTTACTGAAGAAATTTTATATGTGTTTTCAGATCGCCTATCCTTCCAGACTAAAGAAATTATATTTTATAAATGTGCCTGCAGCGTGCGAATCCATTATTAACTTGTTCAAAAATTTCTTTGATAGCAAGTTAAAGAGCAGGGTAAGTGATATTATATATGTATTATTTTTTAATTTGGTGATGAAAAAAGACTAAAGTATTTAGTAACGTAATCCTGGTCCAACACATAAGCTAAGTTACAATAGATGTCACAAAAATTCAGAAAACCTTTAGTTTGCAATACCACATAAAACAATTTGTTATCACATCGGTTTACTAAAATAATAATTTAAATTTGCTTACAATCATAATATTTTTAATATATTCATTTTTAGTATTTAACGAAACTTTATTTGGTTATTTATTATTTTTAAAACATATATTTTTGGCAAATGGCAAGTATTTAAAGTATTTTTAAACTAGAAATAAATTATCAGCTCAATAAATAACAACTGACAAATTAACACAACCATTGTTAGCACAAGATTTAAAAAATATACTTTATTTTTAAAGGCTAAGAGTTGTCAGATGTATATTCTACGAACGTTTATTTATGTTCATTAATATGAAATCAATTTTCTCATATTACCTAATTATGATATTGTATTTGGGAGCGACACAAAGAAAAAATGACAATTACAAATCACCGATTAATGTAATATAGTGCAGTCTTATTGGTGCTAAAATATGTGTGCTAGATTAGAGCCATCACAACGTATATCATATATTAGATATTTGTAGTCTTTGAAAACGAGACTCAGAACTTCTGTATTAATAGATTAAAGCACAATTGCCTAATAATTTTGGTATTACTGGATGACATTTTTGTAATAAATAAAGTTGCCAAAATATTTAATATTAATTTACTTTATAAAAGATAACTATCATCAAAAAGTTGGTATTAGGAATTTGTTAAATTAAAACCGTTGCATTTACATTTAATTTTGAGACGAAATAAAGAAGCATATGACATGTTTCTTTGCCATAAGTATTGACGCATCTAGAACATTCACACAAGAGATTACAGATATGCCGCACTATCACAGATAATATTACAATTGATATTAGTTTAGCTACAACTGACAGTGTAGTATTATCACCAAAGAGCGTTGATGGTGCTGCAACTCTTGTAACGTTGTAGTATCATGTTTCTATGACGCATTTTACGTAGGGAAAGAATAAATTATTGTATTACAAAGGTTGTTTTGTTAAACTACCATTTAAACTATTGCTAAGGTATTACGACCAGTAGGAATCTGAAGAAACATAAGCGCGCCAAAAATACCCTGAGCAAATTAGAATAAAAAAGAGAGGAGAATTTGCATCGCTCGGTAGTAGCAAACTCAATCAAAAGTGTTTAATTGCATCATACAGGGATATGCAGCAGCAATACCAGTAACTCCTATTTCGAGCCAACTATTGAGAGATAACTTACAGAGGACGATTTCCATTCTAAATGTGTCATATACAGCTTAAGCGTTTGCATATCAGTACTTTTTTAGTTATTCTAGTCTTCAAAGATCATATTTAAAAAAAGCATTTGAGGCCTACATCGATCAAACCTAAGCAAACTTATAGAGTATAAGACACTGATCAAAAATATCAATGGGCTTAACTTTGTAGGTCTGTTAGAACTTAGACTAACCGGGATACACCACGTAAAAGTAGGCTTGACTTACATCCCTTACCTTTGTATTCCAGGATCGAAATGTTACACTGGCGTTTTATTTAGATCGGTTCGTGTTCAGCCTTTTTTTTTAAATTTCAACTACTATAGCAAGGTTATCAATAAAATCTGCTGATGGGCTAACGGTTTTATGGCAAATGTAGATAAATAGTATACAAAAGACATTATGTGAGCACAAATACCAATAGTATGAGAACCAACAGCATAGCTACAATACTAGACATTCCGCACCCTGCAAGGGTGTTTCAGCGAGAATGTACACGTAATACTCTGTATTTTCTCTATGTAAATACTGAATTAAGACACAAATCAGTAGCTATCTGTATTTCATATTCTTTGTTTTTAATTTTTTCTACGGTCTAAGTGCGAGCTTGATCAAGTTGGTAAGTTTGAATGACGATACATAGTTGGTCAAAGCTTGCAGTTGAAATTTTTGTTAGGTACTGTTTTTAAGATTATTTTTCTTATTGTTTACCTCTTTTTTCACAAAATTTTGGTATTTCTAGCTTCTTTGCTTTTTAAGGTTAGTTATGCTGCTTAGAAACTCACGACCAACAATAATAACAGATCGTGGTTCAAAAAAGCGCTTTGTTCTATATCTTGTTCCAAATTAAAAAAATACTTTCCAAAATATCATAATTTCCTATTACTCCATTATACGGACCCAAACATCTATTATCTAATATCAATTTGGATAGCGGTTGTGCTATCCAATACTTTTAAAAAATTGATTTCTTGTAGGCCTAAGTTTTTATTTGAAACTTATGGTTACTACTTTTGAATATAAATGTAAGTTGTATCCCAAACCGTTAAACACTTGAACCAAACAATGTGTTTACAATTGTAGTATTCTGAAAATGTGCGAAACGGAGCAAGCACGTAACCCTATGTGCCATAAAACAAACTGTGTGAGAAGAACGTTTTTTGTGTCTGTCTCCGCAGTCTTTAACTTTCTAAAGGTAAAGAACCATTGACAGTTTTTCTACTTGGATCTTAAAGTAATGGTGAGAGTTTTAGTTGTTGTTTAACTGTGGTAAGTCGCTTGGGCATTGTCTGATTAATTTTTGCACTACATTTCCAGGATGAGTTTTTTTGGTGTTCGTTCTCATGTCGTAATACTCTTTGGTGATACAGTGTTAAAAGTTTTTGGATTTCTTCTAAATATAGTTTGAAACATACTGGGGTAAATTTGTTATTACTTGTAATACCTCCGACCGCAATTGCCAAATGAATTTGGAATTGTCAGTTTTGTAGATTCCTATAGCTGTATATAGTAGGTCCCTATCGATTTTGTGGCACAGTTTAGAATTGATCTCAAGCTACCAGTACAGCTATTTGAGCTTTAAGTCAAGCGGCTGGCGTTTAGCCTTTAAATGATCTTGCCAATAACTTGCTGGCTGATATGTAGGTTTAGTTGTTTTGGATTGAAATTGGATGTTTTGAAGGGTAACTTGCGGGTAAACAATGCGTTTTTTGGTAAAAATGCCTTCTGTTGATTTACTTTTTTACTTTTATATTCTATTTTGATAATTAGATTAAGATAGCGCTGAAAATGTTGGAATGCTATTGCGGGATCTTTGTTGACCAATAAGAGCATGTTCTTTATACAAATATGGCGATTGTAGTGTTTCTTGTTATTTGCAAATCCGTGGTGTAGAATTACAGGCCCAAAAACGCTTCTCTAAGACACATTTAAGAACACTTGATAAAGGTTTGAAAGAGTCGTACTAAAGTTAATCGGGTAGTACCTGTCAGAAAGGTTTAATAGTAAATAGTATGGAATGTATAAAACAACATGATAGCAGAGCTTATCAAGGGTGTATAGTTTTTTTTTCCTCAATGATTTTTATATGTATATTGGTTAACAATTTCATGAGTTTGTTTTACACTTGAATAGCATTCGCTGAAACCAAATCGATGAATTAAAATATGATTTGAATATTTGTAACATAATCGGTAGTAAACTTATTGGGCGCTAAGAGTCAATTTTAGGTGTTGATTTTATAGGCTTAGAAATGATAATTAGGTGAATAAATATTTTACATTAACGAATAATATATAATATTAGTACGGTAATATAAACTGTTACCAACTTTTATTTTAAATTCATGTTTATCTTATGATAACAAATCATTTTTATTCTCATGAATTTTTTGTATCTTCAACCGTTTAGATTCGCGACCGCTTTGCGACCGATTTTTCGACCGATTTTGCGACCTTGCGACCAAACGGCTTGGCCGATTTTTACCAAAAGCTTCGCATTGCGTCCCCTGCCTACAAGTAACTTGCATACCAAATTTCAAGTCTCTAGCTCTTGCGGTTCTCGAGATATCCTGTTTACTGACAGACCGACAGACACACACACACACACACGAACCAATGGCTAAAAACAACTTTTTTGGTGTCCTGCGGCTATAAATCGTCCAGAAATGTGAAAAACTGCCGATTACATTACTTTCCTTATTATAGGATAAGGAAAGTAAAAATAACCGATCTACCTTTTTAGTGCTAAGTGTAGCAGTGATTGGTTTATTTATTATATAAATACTAGGGTTTACAATGACTAATATATGATTCTATGAAAATTTATATTTTGATTCTGTTTTATTGGAGCTGTATTATGAAGTATTTAGAAATTTAATAAATTTGGTGTCTTGTTGAGGACGATAGGCTAGGGTGTCGGTTCGTTAGTTAGAAGTAGCTACAGATATTACCAGCTATAGTTTCTAGAAATTTTCGTTTTTTTTATTGTAAAGATATACAGTCCCATTCTGTATTTTTTGAATTTCAGTCTCTTCGTACCTCAATTTTGGAGCCTAAAGATTGGATAAGAGTTTCAAACTCAGCAGAAAATATATATTTACTTGGGAGACTGTATATCGTAGATAGAGTAAAAGAACAAGGGAAGCCATTAATTCAAAGGTTTTTCACTTGAATCTCATTGGTGTGGTAGTAGAGTAGTTATTTATGCTGGGTGGGGTTCTTAATTATAACAGCTGCATTACTGCGCTTTGTTGCGTTAGAATGAACAACACGGAATGTTGTCTAACATAGTATTTGAACATTATTCTTATCCTAGAATGAGTCTTATAGATTAATGTTTCGTATATCTTACGTATTTGCAAGAACTATGTTAATTCTGCTGTATGGCACTGCAAAGCTATTAGTAGGGAATTGTGCTTACGTCTATGCTCAGCATGAATTTACTCTCCAATGTCTGTGTATTATTACTAATTTCTGTTAACTGTTTTATTATTCGTTATTTTTGGATAAGGAATATTAAAATTTAATTTGAAAAATTTTACTTTCTGTACTTATTTTTGATTCTTATCTGACGTTTTGCTTTCTGAAAATTCTTTCCATAAAGATGTAATGGATTAGCCTCTATATCTAACACAGAGCTATTGTTCTAATCAATAGACTTTATCTGTTCGTAAATCTAACATTTAGTGTAAGGCCTCTTTTCAATTTCGGTGCTTCTACATTAGGTTACACAAAAATTTTATTTTAAGTATGTTTGCGGTTTTCATTAGTTTCGCGGTTAATGAAGTGTAGCGAGGGTGGAAATTATATTTTTCTATGCTATGTTACTATATGTTTGCGTTCTTTTATTTCTGCAGCAGGTATGGAGTAGTGGATATTTTGGATTCTTATTCTGTATAATTTGTTGACATGTACCGTGCATTATTTTTCGTACCCGTAGAAATTTACGAAAAGTTTTATTTGTCATAGCACTAACTTTTGTACTCCCGTTGGATACCGCTTTACAATAATAATACTTTTCTTCTTCAGCGATGGTTTATTTACGTCCGTTGCTTCGTCAAAGGTTTGGTGTAGCTTCCTTTTCGTTAGCAGTTTCACGTTATTATTTTGGATATTTAGATGGAATTTATTACTTAGTTCGTCTGAAGAGTGGTTTAATCTTTTACGTTCTACTTCTTGGTGTGCTCAATTGTGGTGTCGGTTTTTTAGTTTTTTTTTTGTTTTAATTGATTTTGGTTGTAGTTTGGTTATGGTGTGCGTATATTTTAATTTATTAAGAACGGTATTAATTGTGATAACTGGATTAGTTGGTAGCGAATTTAAGAAATGTATGCTTTTAATTGATATATTGCTTATATGTTCGGGATATGTTGCTATTTGCGTTGATTGTATTGTACTAAGTGTAGTTATAGTTCTAGCAGCTTACCATTATGACTTACGATTTTTATCTTGAGATATCTTCTTCTTATTCTATAACCTTCTTAAACCCAATTTTAAGTTTTTTTTTATTTTTTTTCATCTATCTTTATTTTGGGCTACTTTAAATCACTGTAGATCAGCCACTGTCTTGATGTCATTAATTCTCTTTTTTTCTTCTCAACCATTGTTTCATTTTGGCATGCCATCTGTTATATTTTGTTCTTACAACATGATCAGCAAAGTCTCATTTCAATTGTATCACTTTTTGATCACATTTGTCAGTTTTGTTTTATTTCGGAACAATTTTTTCTTCATTGTAATCCCCAATATCTATTGTTGAATGGCCCGTTGTGCAACATGCAGTCTTTTCGTTATTTGTTTCGTAATTGTCCATGCTTGCGCACCATATGTAATAACAGGAGAAACTCATATCAAATACCCTTGTTCTAAGATGCTGGGGAACCTTCATGTTTTTCAATGTTTGCTGTAATTTTGTAAATGCTGACCAAGCTAACCTTCTTTTTCTGTTTATTTCTATTTCTTGGTTTTCTCTACCCTTTGATGTAGTTCGTTCTAGTTATATTTGGGTTCGTAATGTTTGGAAAGGTTTCCGCGGTCAAAGATAAAGAAACAATTAGGTTCGTGAGTTAAACCGTGTTGATTTTTCCGATAATCCAATGTTTTGGCATTGACCTTAATGCAATTATTAAAGAGTTTTTAGTTCTTTACTTGGAGCTTTAATCTGCCTACTCCCCAAAGAGAACTATGAGTCAAAGAAGAAGACTGTCTTCTTCTAGTTCAAATCACTGAGATATTATATCTTGTCTCATACATCTTTCGATCGAAAATGGCCGTATATTTCCATATATTTTTACTATAATGTTGCTTGCAGCGTAGCAAGAGTCTATGCGGGTGCAATTATTTTTTTATTATGACTTAATGTTCTATAGAGTCACTCACTGTTACTAGATAGTTACAAGTGCTAAATCCTCTTTGAAATAATGTTTGTTGGGCTGATTGATACTGTTTTAATCTTTATGTTAACTGTTAGTAATCATTTTTATTAGCAGCTTATATAGGTGAGGCAATAAACTGATTAGGCGGTAATTTTCTAATCCAGTTGGATCTCCTTTTTTGAGAAGTAAGATTATTAAGGTTGTTGTCACATCAACCCATACCGTTTGTGTTTGATTCATTTTCAAGAAAAATTAACTGTGATAGTTTGAAATTTCCTGGCATTGAAAACCAGATAGCCGAGATTTTAATGAAAATAAATTCAAACAATTGCAAGATAGATAGAAAGAGGTTAGTCACTTGCTATTAAAAACACTGAAACAGGAAAACAGTTTAATAAAATAGACAAAGATAAAAACGGTTATTGCTAAACACAAGCTACTTCTGTAGCTGAAATAATTCGGTGATATTGCAATGCAAACCATCGATCGGTTCGGTTCCCTGGTATTTTAGTTTATTAGAGTAACCGGTTGATTTAATCGGTGATTTATTTAATCCACATCTACTGTACTTGTATTATTTTTACTTCATTCAAACTAATAGTTTCTAAGAGTTTTACAAAAATATTCGGAGGTATTCTAATAATACTTCTGAATAAACTGGAATTATTTAGCTTAATTTGATTTAAAGGTATTATTCGTTTTCTTTTTCTTTTATATTGTTTTTAATTAAAGTAGAAGCTACTGTTTAATAAAAACAACACTTAGTAAGGCGTCATTGAATTTAACATTAATTAAATACTAAAACGTTTATGTTTTTACAGTACATGAAAAGTAAAAAATTTATATCTCTATATTTTGTATATAAGATATAAGAAGATAAATTTTGTTGTTGTTATATTTAATAGTGTTATAAAATTTTATTTTTGTGTTATTACTGCAATAATATGTACTCCTTTGCTGATATTTATTTTAGATAGTTACATTAAGTCCAAAGCATTTTACCAAAATTTACGATAGCATCCCTAAAGAGTTGCTACCCACAGGATACGGCAACGAAAGAGAAAATTTAGATGAATTAACAGGTATATATTAGCTATAACGATAATTGTTTGAATGCATTCTCAATTAAATTTACAGAGTTATGGAAAAGTAAAATTGAAAGTTATCGAGACTGGTACCTTGAAGACACCAAATATCGTTCCTACGAAGAATTAAGACCTGGGCGACCTAAAACATCATCAGACATTTTTGGGGTAGAAGGATCTTTTAGAAAACTTAATATCGATTAGTGTCTTAATATTGAGTGCACCTACAGTCACAATTTTGTAGTAAAATGCGTCTGGAAAGAGTGTTTAAGAAAAGGGCAAAATTTGTTTTTTAAAATATATTTATCGCAAATTTTATTAATCCTTATAAACCTGTATATGGCTTTCAACAAACATTTTGCTTTTAAAAATATTATTTACAATGCCACGATAGTGCTTTTCGTTTCTAGAAATAAGAAATAGTTGCATGGAGCCAATTTGTAGCAACAAGTTAGATGTAAATAAAGTGTAACTCAGTGCCTCATAATAATTTATGAGGTTATCATCTTATTCTAGGCATATTTTAAACAATAAAAAACTTTTAGGGCAAATATTTGTATTATTAAGAGTATAACACAGTTCGCATTTTACTTTATTAGTGCAAAGACCTGTTCGCATACCGCTCTGTTGTCGCTCAAACCAAACTCACAAAGTTATCTGCGGAGATCAGGTTTAAATCCGCTATATTTTCCAAGTAAGTTTATTGCTTTTAAAATGCATCAAAAATAATTACAAAATGCAAGAAAACAAAGATAGTTACGCTGTTAACCCGAGTACTTCCTCCTACAATAATCCGCGTGTTGGCCTCGGAGTACAACCGCAACAATCACTTCCATCGCAACAAAACTGTATAAGCCCGCAAGACATAAAACTTTCAAACACAATGCGGCCCGCAGAATTCTATGTACTCAGACGCAACCATGGCAGTTACAAGGTTATCAACAGCAAACTCACGACTACATTGCAGATGCCAATGTTTAAGATACCAACAATAACACATAACAATTTGCTGCATACTCAACTGAAAATACAAAACCAACCGCATTATAGCTTCTATAAATTCAATGCAGATATATATATATATATATATATATATATATATATATATATATATATATATATATATATATATATACGTAAAAGAAAGGTTAAAAGGGACGAGGGCCTTCTAATATGCAAATTACTTGCGTCAAATTGGAAAATATTCCTTGTCTTCTATGTAAAGTGTGCCACATATATAAATTGGCACTCCGAGCCTAGCAAACTCATGGGTTTATTGACCAGTATTTTTTTAATCTTTTTTACTTTTTGCCTATGTCTTCCCGTTGTCGATATTGAGCTGCTTTATGTCCCTCGTTATTTCATCTTTTCATCTTTTCATCTTTCCATCTTGTCTGGCTGCTTCCACGTCCCTTTCTGTCCCCTATACTAGTCTTAAATATCCTTTTTGGTGCTTCATTTCCTGCCATCATTTTCTTACTATATGTCCCAATAATTTCAATTTTTATGATCTTACAACTCATGTTATGTTCGGTTCCTCGAATAATCTTATTAGTTGTTGATTAGTTCGTTTCATCCAAACATTATTTATTTTTTTTGCCCCATACTTCTACATCTTTCGTTTTGTTGTTCCTAAAATCCACACGTCACGTCCAAATCTTGCAATCGGCCCCACATTAATTTTCTAACTTTTATTTTTAATTTTATTGGCGTTGTTTCCGTGCTTAGTAATTTGTTGTGCAAGTAAAGTTTTCGAAAAAAGATTATATAAAGATTATGAGATTTTAGCACTACTTCCTAATCACCAGTTCGGATTTCGAGGACACCATTCCACAACCCAATAAATATACTTCTCCAGCAGTCAGTCTTGAAGGAATGTTGCAACTCAGCATTTCTTGGCATTTACCACGCATTTAATAAGATCCGGCACTAACGTCTCCCCTATTAAATTTGGAGTTTTTTAAAGTAGTACATTAGGATCATCAACTGATAACAGCGAAACAGTTTTTTTTTGTTGAAATCTTTTAAAGGCATTTACGATCCTACAAACATATCTCACCCTGCTTCGAGACTGATACGATAAATAGCGAACAAAATTAGTTCGACCAAATCTGTTTAGGTTACCGTAAAGAGTATATCTGTGAAATACAATAAACAATGAGCAAATATCTGTAACAATAGATACAAAGTATCTTGCACTTCACCTCATTTAAAGAACAAATCCAATCTAAAGCAAGACTGACTTTTCTGTAGAAAATTCAAACTCTCTGAACAACAAAGGATTACTGTAAAAAATATATTAAAATCCTTTTGGTTCTATATCTTAAGGGATGTGCAAAGTCGTCCCCAAAAAATGTCATACAGAGATTTCAATTCAAAATCTAAAGTACATAAACAATCAGAAATTCCATAATCACCTGAAGATTTCCTTTGTCACAATTTGATCTGTCACAATCGAAGGTTCAACGTTTTTATTTCGTATTTAAGGTTTCTTACGCAATGCATACGGGTTTTTCCCAGTATAAATTAATATTCATAATGGTTTATGAGCTTTTCAGTAATTTCTGAGGTTTCTTTTGCATTCCTAATTGCCAGTACCTGCTATATTCTGCTCTTTATTACCAAAGCCAACATAAACGGCTTCTTATATGGCAAAAGTTGTTAAAACTTTACTTGTTTTGTACAGAATCTAGTATCTATTAGAATTTTTACATCTGGGTTTTTTAACTGGATATAGGACAAACTACCTTTTATTACCTATTAATTGAGAGCACGACAGCCGCGAGGTAAAGGCCTCAACCTGCCAAACTGGCGCACGGCGGCTCCGGGTTCGAACCCCGGCAATGACAAAAACATTTAATGCTCTCCGGCCGTCATACAAACACCTTTGGCGATCGTAAAAAGTACATTCGCCAACCCGCCCGGCAAGCGTGGCGTTTAATTGCCAAATCCCCCCCAAAAAGGGAGGCCTATGCTCAATACTGGGCGCTAAAAAAGGCTGAAAAAAAATTGAGTTCTGAGGCTTCTATAAAAATTTATTCTTTTGATCATTATAATCTGTTATGTCACACTCATCTTCTTGTGTTTAGACTTTTATATTATTAACATTATGTTTTACTGATATATGTCATGGTTTGTGTTGTATTATATATATATATATATATATATATATATATATATATATATATATATATATATATATATATATATATATATCAGTGTTTGCTAAATTGACATTGGTGTGTATTGATTATATTTTCATTCGATAGAATAAAAATTCTTTTGGTTTGTATATATATATATATATATATATATATATATATATATATAAACATCACTGTTGTGCTTTCTAAAGCAATAATTATGTGATCTGCTAATAAAATAAATTTAAGAATTTAAAATAATTTTAAGATTACTCCTACATTGAAACATTTCTATTTTTGAGTGAATATTGATTATTTTCTTTAAGTAATAATTATTACTTACTAAACAGTTAATTGTTTAGTTAAGTCCTACTCTTTCTACTAATATTTTATTTTTTGTTAGGTCTAATATTGTTTGTCATAAGGGAACAATAGTTATAAATTACTTAAATCTCTGTTTGCTCATTGATATATTTGTAAGATGTCTTTTGCATATTATCTGCAAGTATCTTTTACAGTATTCACCCATTTAATAAAATCAACCTCATTAAATGCTTAAATTTTTCAAACAAATTTATATAATTTTCAAATTTCAATTATAAGGTCTCTTTTAAAGCGGGTCAAGTTTAATATCTAACCTAACTTTTAATGAATTGTTTGCGTTTCACTGTAATTTACTGAAAATTAGACAGGTAACATAGGCTAATAATATTCTGTCGTCTTTTATAAAAATAAAACGTATTAATTCATTGACCATTTTGGGTGAAGTGTCTCCAAAATGATTTCCTTAGTTGCGAAATTTTGCTTATTGCATTTAATAATTTACAATATAAATATACTTCGTAAAATTTTACGTTATTAACTTTCTACAACGGAGCTTATAGTAGAAAATTAATGAGATTATCATCCTGTCTGTCTGTCTGTGTGTCTGGAGTCACTATAACTTCCGTTCTATCCAACGGATTCACTTCAAAATTGGCATACACACATATTAGGTCAGTACCTTTCATGGGATTAATTTTCAGCCAAATTGGTCAACGGCAACCGGAAGTGACCGTTACGATTTCGCACCGCTGTAGAAAGTTTCCTTTACGGTGTTATACCGTTCTTGTTATTTTTTAGTTTTACTTTTAAAGAACAGGTTACGTTTTCAATGCGGTTACAGGCAATTACGCTTAATTTCAACCGTTATCACGTTAATCGCATGCCTTTTAATTACAATTACACGTTATTACACATTAGTTAACTGCTTCTGTCAATGTAATTATATTCCCTACAAGGTTATGCTGCTTTTATTTTGATCATAATTACACATTTATTGGTTGTTTTTTAATTATAGTTGCATACTAATAACATTCAAATTACATTTATTCACTTCTACATGTTATTTTCATTCCTTTCATAAATTTACAAAAATAATTGTAGCATACTCTAGACTTATAATTTTTCAATAATGTGACATTAAAGCACTTAAATGAGGCTGGAACATGGCGACTGTGGGCAACTAGCAGCTAAACTATGGGGGCTGTGGTAGCAAACAAACAGCTGCGTTTATAATGCCTTTTCTTTGGCGATATCTTTTATTCTATTAGTCTCTTTTTTTATTACCTATATGTAATTTTTGTGTTTAATGCACATTACTTCAGCTATGTACTAAGCGTGAACTTAATTGTAGGCGAAAACATTTAAAGGAGACTAAAATCATCTATAAAAAGATTATAGTGTCTTTAAGGATGCACTTCTTTATCTTTAACATTTTATTGTTCTTATCTGTTGTACTACATAATTCCACTTAAATTTCTTAATACTGCTGTTAGTTGAACGTATCTTATTATAACTTTTTTTATTTTGTATATGCAATAACTTTTTACTTTTTATGTCTAAACAAAACTTTTGGTTGTTGGTTTCGATTTTAAGACAACTGGGTTCAATCCGCATTAACAATTCGATTAGTTAAATAAATTTTCTCAGAAATTATTCTTTTGAGCTATCCAGGAAGAAAAGACAAAATAAATTCTAGCAATTTGATCTAAAGGAGCAGTTGCTAATTTAATGTCATTCTTTAATAGTTTCAACACAATGCTCAAAAACTAAACTAAATTTTTGTGAATTACTAAAATACTTCCTGAAGCACTTTTTCTTAATATAATAATATAAAATATATATAATAATAATAAAAACTAATAGGAATAAATTCACGAATAGTAATTTGTTCTACAAATAGCAAATATTTGCTTTTAATCTAAAGTTGTATTGACTAAGTATCAGTGGCTAAAATTTTTTAGCCATTTCTTGTCTTCTTTAATTGTCGTTGTTAGTTTGTATAGTGCACTAAAGAAAAATTAATGTGATACTTAATTTAGTGCTTAGTTTTCCGTTTCTTTTTGGTGTTACGTTGTCTTATGTCAACTATAACCGAACTTATTTTTTCACTCAACTTTAATTAATAATTTACTCAATTCACATGTTTCTTCCTCTTAATTGACTTGTCCTTTTCTTTTCGAATAAATTCTAATATTGCGACGTTACCAGACGACGGTATTAGATTATTGAAATAGACTAATTAAATTTTTAATCAACCATTTTGGTTTTAGTCAAAAATTATTACTTTGTTGTTGTGTTGTATTTCAAAAAATAAATTCAATAAATCACTTGTATCCTTAAAGTAGCTAAAAAATAGGTTATTACAATAGTAATATTATGTGCATCCCCAAGAGTTTATAAAATGATAACGGGGTTTATTCTGTTTCTATAATTTTTGCATTTTATGAAGATTAAGGCAGCTTTTAATATTTTAAATACCCAAGCAATGTAAAGTAAAACTGTTGTGTTACCGACGTAACACAACAGTTTTACTTTACATTGATGCCAACATTCTCCTTTATCAGATACAACATTGAATTTTTTGTGTAGCGATATGTAATCAATGAGTATCTACAATTAGAATATTGTATTACATAGATGCTAATAAAAGCATAATTCCATTTATTTATCTAAGAACAACAAAATACCTTGCACATCTACAAAACATAGATAACAGTAGTATATAAGCTACTGTAATATTTTTATAGATGATTTTAGTCTCCTTTAAGTGTTTTCGCCTACAACCAAGTTTACGCTTAGTCCATAGCTAAAGTAATGTGCATTAAACACAAAAATTACATGTAGTTAGTAGATAAATATACAAAAAAGAGTCTATTTGAGTAAAAGATTTTGCCAAAGAAAAGACTACAAACTCAGCTGTTTGTATGCTATCACAGCCCCTGCAATTTAGCTTTAGAATAACATTATTGACAAATTATAAGTCTAGAGTAAACTTAAGCACTTTTGTAAATTTCCCAAAGGAAGAATAGGCAATAACACGTAGAAGTAAATAAAAGTAATTTGAAAGTTGTTAGTATGCAACTATAATTAAAAATCAACCAATCATTGTGTAATAATTATCAAAATAAAAGCGGCGTAGCTTTGCAGGCAATGTAATTATAATGTTAGAGGCAGTTAATTAATGTGTGGTAACGTGTAATTGTAATTAAAACGCAGTCAATGTGATAATGGTTAAAGTTAAGCGTAATTGCCTGTAATTGCATTTAACACGTAACAGGCTCTTTAAATTAAAATAATGACGTAAAATTCTACAAAGTATATTTATATTGTAAATGACGTTTAAATGCAATAAGCAAAATTCTGCAACTCCGGGTATCTGAGCAATGCGACATTTTGGACACTTCACCCAAATTGATAAGTGAATTATTCGTTTTATTTTTATAAAAGACGACAGAATATTATTAGCTTATGTTTTCTGTCTTTTTTTCATTAAACTGCAGGGAAAAGTCAACAATTCATTAGCAATTAGGTTAGATATAAAACCTTGACCTGCGTAAAAAGAGGTCTTAAAATTAAAATTTGAAAATTATATAAATAAAAAGCTTTCTGTGAAAAATTTAAGCGTTTAAAGATCAAATGGGGTTGATTGTATTGAATGAGTGAATACGATGGAAGATACTTGCAGATAATACGCAAAAGACAGTTTACAAATATATCAATGAGCAAACAGGAATTTAAGTAATTTATAACTATTGTTCCCTTACCATAAATAACATTAGATGTAAGAAAAAAAATTTATTTATAGAAACAGTAGGATTTATGCTGAACTATGTAATTAAATAATTAAATGTTTAGTACGTAACAATTATTACTTGAAGAAAATAATCAATGCACTCAAAAAATAGAAATGATTTAATGTGGTAGTAACCTTAAACATATTCGAAAAAATGAGGGTAGTTATATTAGTAATCTCCTTTTGGAAAACAGGGGATACGGATATCAACAAATTCATTTTAATAGCAGATAACATAATTATTACTTTAGAAAGCATAACAACAGTGATGTTTATATATACAAACCAAAAGGATATTTTATTTAATTCATGCAAAAACCGATGTATACTAGAAACATACAACACAATCGATGACAAAGGTCAGTAAAATATTATGTTAGTTATACAAAAGTATAAACACAAAGATATATATATATATATATATATATATATATATATATATATATATATATATATATATATATAGTAATAAAAGGTAGTTTGCCTTACATCCAGCTAAAAAATCCAGATGTAAAAATTCTAATCGACACCAGATTCGTACAAAAGCCGTCAAGTTTCGACAACTTTCGCCAGGTACTTATAACGAATTGTTTATGTTGGTTTTGGTAATAAATTGCAGAATATATCAGATACTCGCAATCGAAAAATGTAAAAGAAACCTCAGAAATTACTGAAAAACTAATAAACCATTAAGAATATCAATTTATACTAGGAAAAAACCGGTATGCATTGCGTAACACTTAGTATATAAAACCTTAAATGCGGATTAAAACATTTAAAGTCAATGAACTTGGATTATGACAAATATTTATGAATATAAACGTCTTAAATATATGTAATTATTTACTTTTGAAAGAGTAATAAGGAATCCCTTTAATAAAAAATGCGATATATTATTGATATTACTAAGGAAAGTTACATACAAACTTACATAAACACAAACGTAATAAACAAAATATTTTTATAGACAATTTCGCTTATTTACTTTCTATATTTAATAATGTTCCCCCTTCTGCGTTCCTATTTTATTAGTGTATTAAGTTTTAGGCTCATTTTCTGTGTAGTTCTCTTATGACTGACCATTGATGTGAGTTGGTTTATTAGTTTGTTTTCGTGTTTTTATCTGGTTACTGTAAGTTAGTCTTCTCAGAATTTCAATAGTAACAAAGGAAATCTTCAGGTCGTTATGGAATTCCTAGTTATTTACGTACTTTAGATTTTGAATTAAAATCTCGGTATGATATTTTTTGATGACGACTTTGCACATCCCTTATGATATAAGGCCAAAAGAGTTTTAATATATTTTTGTACAATAATATTTTATTGTGTAGTGATAACTTGAATTTTATGCAAAAAAGCCGTTGTGTTGTTTTAGACTGGATGTGTTTTTTAAATGAGGTAAAGTCTAAGATACTTTGTATCTATTGTTACAGGTATTCGCTCATTGTTCATTATGTTACATAGATATACTTCATGCTTTACCGTAACCTAAACAAATTTGGTTGAACTAATTTTGTTCGCTATTTATCGTATTAGTCTCGAAGCAGGGTGAGATATGTTTGTAGGATCGTAGATGTCTTTAAAGGATTTTCGTTAATGGCAATATCACACGCCATCCCATCAACAAAAAAGACTGTTAAAAGACTTAAATACTTGGTAAATATCAAGAAATGCTGACTTACGTGTAACGATTCTGTATATTTATTGGGTTGTGGAACGGTGTTCTCGAAATCCGAAGTGGTGATTAGAAAGTGGTGCTAGAATCTCACAATCTGTATATAATCTTTTTTTTCTCGAAAACTTTACTTGTGGCGGTTAGCAAACTAATGGGTCTACCAATTACTGCAAGAACAATGCCTTTGTAAGCAGATTTCCGGTAATTTTGAAATAAATTTCAAAAATAACATACCGATAGGTCTAGTAAATATGGGGGATGTAATTAATTAAATATTCCTGGACAAATACAACAGACTTGCATTATCGTGCAATAAGAATTATTGCTTAGATCCCTAGATATCAGAACGGTTCCGCTGAATGAGCTGGCGCAAACGTTTCAGAATGTCAATGTACAAATTTTGGCTTATCATTTGTCCTTCAGGCAAATATTTATGGTGCACCTAACCTCTAGCATCAAAAAATACGTTCAACTTTATATTTTTTAAAAGATTTTTTCTTTACTTTTTTGTAGGCTAGTGAATCATGACCTTACTTATATATTTAATACAAATATGGGTTCAATTCTGGCCAAAAGTTCAGTAGAAATTGTTCATCTAGTTGTTTCCTGTTTTTCTGTCAGTATGAAGGACTACTTTCACATTAAGTTTTCGTTTCTTTAAATCGATACGTAATATTTGGCAACATATCTTTATACAATTTTTCTTCCAATATCAAGCACACAGTAACATGGCGGATTTGTTGCACTAACTGCCTTACATGTTCCACATTTGCAGCAGTTTGTAATGTTGACGGGCTGCGGATACTCTACACTCTCGAAACATTTTATTCCATTCAATAATGGCTCGTCACCATTCAATTTCTGTATTTTATGTCCCGCTAAGGATTTTTCCCTAACTTAACATAGAAGTTAATGTTAACTCTCTGCTAGAATTCCACGTCCATCTCGTCACCCCTGCAACTTCCAATAAATACGCCTACAAGGCAAACAGTGCGTTGCTAAACACAGTATTATCACTTAGTCAGTTCAGATGGAAACATTTCCAAGACCATGCCTATTCAGAACAGGCGACTGAATGACAACCATTTTTTGTGTTTCAATATAATAGATATTTCTTAATTTTATAAAGAGTAGTCCAACCATAATGCACGATGTTAATTGTGAGTCACACCTAACGTCAAGTTTTTTGCCCAACTTAATTTGTCATTTCTTTGTTTCAGTGTTTGACAAATTCAACCTTGGAGAGGTACACAATTGAGCAGCGCGTTAAGATTGTTGAAGCCTTTTACGAAAATGGGCGTTCAAATCAAAATGCATTTCGTGCACTTCGTGATTTCTTTGGTCAGCATAATCGACCAAATGTGTTCACAATCGGGAGAATTGTGCGCAAATTTCAGCAAACCGGGTCTGTAGGAAATGTGAAAACACCTGTGCATGCTCGCCCAGTTCGTTCTGCGGAAAACATTGCTGTTGTTCGCGATAGTGTGGCAGAAGAGCCGTCAACCTCGACTCGTCGTCGTGGCCAACAATTGAACATGTCACGAACATCATTGATGAGAATTTTGAATAAAGATTTGAATTTACACGCTTACACGGTTCAAGTGAGTCAAGAGCTGAAGCCTACTAACCATTTCAAGTGTCGTCAATACGCCGAATGGTTGGTTGAACAGACAGAAGTTAATGGTGACTTTACAAAGAAAATCACCTTCAGCGACGAGGCACACTTTCACCTCAGTGGATTCGTTAACAAGCAGAATTTCCGCATTTGGGCAAATGAGAATCCACGAGTGATTATTTAAAAGCCGATGCATCCACACAGAATGACTGTGTGGTGCGGTTTATGGGCTGGCGGCGTCATCGGGCCGTAGTTCTTCGAAAATAAGGTCGGCCAAGCAGTTACCGTGAATGGTGTTCGCTATCGCGAGATGATAACGGGCTTCTTGTGGCCAGAAATTGAGGATATGGACCTGGACGATATGTGGTTCCAACAGGATGGTGCCAGTTGCCACACAGCCAACGAAACAATGGCTCTTTTGCGCGAGAAATTCAATGGCCGTGTTATCTCACGTCGTGGCAATGTTAATTGGCCGTCATGATTATATGATTTTACACCGTTGGACTTCTTTCTTTGGGGATATTTAAAAGAAAAAGTGTACGTCACTAAGCCAAGAACAATTCAAGAGCTAAATGATGAGATAATTCGGCACATTAACGACATTGAACCTCAATTATGTCTCAGAGTCATTGAAAATATGGACCATCGGATAGAGGTATGCCACCGAAACCGTGGCGAGCATTTGGCCGATATTTTTTGTTTTATTTACAATTAACATCGTGTGTATTTGGTTGGACCACCCTATATAAAAACATATTGCTATTATAAAAGATTATTTCTAAGTTTCAAAATAAAAGTTTTCTAAGCATTCTAAACCCAAATTTATGAACAACGTTTTAGGGCTTCTGAAATAGCCATACTGTATAAAGCAATGACGACCAACTTATAAATCGTAGGTTACTTCGTAACCTACGGAAGTAAATAAAGTATCGTAAATTATGAACAAACTATAAGTTCATATATTTTCAAAGTTCTAAAAATACCTTAATATACCTAATCTATTACATTGTTGTATGCCATCATCAAATTCAGAAACACCATACATTTACCTTAAATAATAATAATAATGGTAAAGCCCTAACGTCTCGCGTGGGAGTATCGCCTGCGAATTGAGAGGTTAAGCCTCTCATATGTTTGCTCTCCCTGTCTGGTTGTCGCGAACTATCTCTGGTGCGGGGCAATGTGGCAAGCACCGCGCCTTAGACGTCCGTCATTATTATACCTTATTCGAAGCGAACGCAGATATTCAATTACTTTTAGTGACTGAGTAAGCTACTCGCCAGGCATCAGGATTCCGAGAGTGAAATTGAGTCCGTCTGCACTGCAGCTTGCGCTTTATCCACGAAATCACGCTGGTTTATGCGGTAAAGAAATAGCTATAATTGTATCATTTTAGTTTGATAGCAAAAAATAATGTCAGAAAATCATTGTTTATACTTCCTTAACAAATTAGTAATCACAAAAACAACACCGAAAAAATGAAATATATATATATATATATATATATATATATATATATATATATATATAATATATATACATGTTTGGCAAGTGCCGAACGGCTATCGCCTTTCCGTACGGCCAGAGAATGCTCATATACTCAGCTGAATATTTGCTGATTTGTTTGACCTACGTAGATCCTTTGGCAGTCTCCACTAGGTATTTCATTCACTCCTTGGGATTCATTGGGGCAGTGATCCTTTACTTAGCGAATAAGCCCAGATATTTGGTTATTGGTCGTAAAGACCGTACGTATGTTTTGCTCCATTAGTATGCGGCTAATTTTATCTGTGATGCTTCTGATATAAAGCTTTTTGTTGATAAGGAGGGTTTTGGGGAATTAATATTTTTATTTATATTTTTGATTATATTGGATAAGAATTTACTGGAATAAGCATTTTGCAGTAAGGTGGTGGTAATGATTTTAATTTCTGTTAGGCGGTTTTTCATGTTGGAAATTCTGATGGTGATGAGGGATTTTCCATTAATTAACTTAGACAGGATGGTGATCTCTTGTTATTAGAATTGTAGGAAGAGAAGAGGATTATTACGATTGGTTGCTGTGGTAAATTTGATATTGGTATGGATTTAGTTTAGGTGGGAAAGGAATTCTGGAAGGGTATTATGTCCATGAGGCCAGATAACAAAAGTGTCATCGACATATCATATCCGTAGGTAGGTTTAAGTTGAAATGAAGTAAGGGCTTTTGCTTCAAAATCGGTCATAAAAAGGTTAGCGATAACATATGAAAGTGGGGAACCCATGGGAACACCATTAGTTTGGCGGTAAAATATATTTTGTAAGGTAAAGTAAGTATTGGATAGGCAATAAAGGATATTGTTATTTATTATTATAGGTTGACTTCAATAACTTTAGGGTATCAGAAATTGGAATATTTTTAAACAAAAAAACGCCATCAAAGCTGACCATGATATCACCTTTGAGTATAAGAAAGATTTTGAGTATTTCTAGTAAATGATAGGAGTTTCGGACGTAGGATCACGTTTGCTTTGTAAAAGTTGGAGAGTCTTGGTAAGGTATTTAGTTAAGTTGTGAGTGGGAGCACTAAAACCATTAACTATGGGGCGTAAAGAAATGTTCTCTTCATGAATTTTTGAGAGCCTATACAATTTAGAATAATATCCTAACTGAATATAACAAAGCTTTGAAGAAATTAAAAGGCATTATAAGAAGCTGAAAACCACTCCAGACAGGATTGTCAGTGGCCTATAACTACTCTAAAAGCGGAGACATGAAAATACACTGTGCTGGAAAGGGAATAATGAAGGAACTACTTAAAGTACACTTTCCTGGCAGCCAGCTTGCTAATATGTTACCGATATGACAAATTTTAGAACCCCGAAAGTGGGTGTCTAGGGAAAATTGCAGAATGCAAAGAAAATGGTGGATAATTAAAAAGTAAAGTGGATAATTTATTATATATATTATATTATTCCATCTTTATAACCTGACGCCATTTATTCCATTTTGTTTGCCAAACAGAAGTGCAATTTATAGGACACCTGATTAATGTAGTATTGCAATTACGATTATTTCTAAAGCAAACAAAAATTGCAAAAAAATTAAAACCTGGAAATGCCTTAAAAGAAGTAACTCTACAATGGTCTATTTGTTTACTATTTTTTATAAAAAAAAGTTTTTTAAATGTGAATAAAACCACTTTTTGATGAAAGAAATATGCACAATCACCAATTTTTTATTAGGGAGATTGTGGTGCAACAGAAAAGATCATCCATCATAATGTACCTGTAAAACGGTGTTACTTGTTTGCTTTACTGTATGCTAGTTAGACTTTTGACAAGATCTACGGTTATTACTTACCGGTTATTATATCAGATCAAGAAGATCGTACTGATAAAATACAACGAACTGCCGTTTAAGTATGCGCATTATATATTTAGATATTACAGTTAGGTGTATTCCAGGGAAGGATTTTAAAGCCCAGTCTTATGCATTTTGTATACAACTTATTTATCAACATCTCAAACATTAGTAGTTCTAACATCACATAGAGTACAATAATAACACCGGCACTACTGCAGCAAAATCATGCAGATAAACAAAATGAGATCGGTTCTTCCAATTTTTACAGTACGGAAGGAGGCTTATCCTCCAGTTATATTGAATAAAATTTAAATATATTTCAGGATACCTTTAAACCGATTCTTAACTTAGCAAACTCATATAATTGAAAAATGTATTTAAAATTATTAATTATCAAATACATTCGATGATAGAAAGGAAATTACGTTTATCACTAAGACACAAAATACTCCTTAATTATGTTATGATAAAACCATTTTAAACATACAGAAAGCGAATGTAGGGATCTACAAGCAATTCTAATTTAATAAAGTGTTTTAAAGATTTCAAAATAAATTAATAAGAACAATGACAAACACTTTCAGATGCAAAAATAATTTTCATACCATCCAGCAATAAATCTTAATACACACTATCAAACAAAAATATATCAAATTTCTCAAATTTGCAGCCAGATACATTAACTTTTTGCATACTGCTGTTTTTAGCAATGGGCTTGCTTTAGTAGTATATAACCTTGACCTTTACTAATCATACTGGTTAATATAATCATTTAAAAATATATAAAACTATTGAATATGTTTTTGTTTGTTATTATAAGCAGGTTAGTTAGCAGGTTGTATAATGGCATAATAATTTTATATTTTATTGAATTTTCAACAACAGTAGAAGTCTGTACACGTATTTGGATATTTCAGAGCAACTGCCCTCTCAAAAACGTGAAATAACATTCGCATTTTATTGATGCAGTTATTAGAAACAAAATATTCGTCTCACCACGCTGTTAACATACCATAAAACAAATTAGCTAATTTTTAGTTGGTATTTTTTATTTGCTAATGTGATTTATTGTAACAGTTACTATTTAAGCAGAACTAACAATACACTTAAAAGCATTCTAAGTTCCAATTTACTGTGAATTACACAATATAGTTTGAGAGGTAAGTGCCTATACACTTAGCTCCTTCAAGTTCTTTATCTCATTTCACGTAGATATTTTGCATTTTATACCATAGTTAAATGAAGAGAAAATAAGCACAACAATTTAATTTTGTTTGTCTAATATGTACTGTATTAATGATAGTATATTCTAGCTTTTAAAGCTATAACATTACATTTTACTTTCACTATCAATTTAAAACATTTTATTCCTTGTTTGTTGGCGTATTTTATACCAGAACTAGGTATTAGGTAATGACTTTAAGTTGCATTTTGAAATTAATTTGAGTCAATTTCGATTTGTTGTGTCAATTTTTGTTGTATTCATAATTGTAAGGAACATATTGTAACTAATGCAAAAACCGAGTGTCGTATTGAAATACAACATAATGTACATGTTGCAGATCAATATGCAATTTCTTCTATCTTATTTAACAGATTGTTGTTTTCACATGAAGTGTAATAGTAAAACATCACAAATTATCCTCATAATTTCAGGAGTGTCAAAAGAACCAATGTTATACTTACTTCATAGGTATTATTTTCCCACTACTCAACAGACTCAAACAGAAAGTTTTGCTGACAACAGATTAGTCTTAACTATCGATGCAAATCCAGTGATAGCAATTTGTGTCCTAAACCACAATTTAAATATTATTGAATAATAGCTGCGTAAATAAATAATTTAAGTATATGAACAGAAGTCCTTAACCACCTTAACCACCCTTTTAATATTGGGATAGTTGTGTTTGATTTCTATTTTGTTGGCACTTTTTCTCCTCTAGTTATGTTATTAAATCCACATTTTAACAACTCGTACCTTACTCCTCCCCAGTGCTTTATTGTTTTTCAATGTCGTAATCGTTTCTTTCAACATTGTCCTTGACATAAGTTCTATCTTTTTCTGTAATACTTCTCCAAATCCTTTGTAAAACTCTTCTTGCGTTCTTTTAGTTGTTGTATTCTTTAATTTTTTGAATTCCTTTCTTGTCGTAAACATTCTCGACGTTTCGGCATTGCCTTTGGTGCCACTTCAAGAGTTTAGTTCTTTATTCGGGGTCTCAACCTGCTTACTCCCCAATGAGACCTACGACTCTTTGAGTAAGACTGACCTTTCGTGTGTCCTGCTTTGTCATTTATAGGGCTAGAAGTGAAAGTTTGTTTGGCAGGAGATGCATTGGGTTAAGAAAAGTTTATTGGATTAAGTGTATTGCGTAATTGACGGTGCGGAGCTATAAGGGATTTCCATAAGACGGGTAAACGTTGGCTGTCATCTCTTGTGTTCTGCCATTATGGGCGTTTTTCTATTTCAATTGCCTCACGTACAATCCTGCTGGTAAAATGGGAAATGGGGGCAATGGTTTTAGCCTGCGGAAAATTAATTTTGTGACCTGTTTTTTGTTGTGTTTGGCAAGTGACGAACTATTATCGCCTTTCCGTACAGCCAAAGAATGCTTATATATTCGGCTGGATCTTTGTCGACTTATTTGACCTATATAGGTATGTCACATACCCGCAGGACACTTTTTGCATTTTCAAGTCTTCATGCAGGATTATGTGCACAGATCCCATAGAAATGCCAACTTCGGAGGCTATGTGTTCCACACTCATTCAGCGATCCTCCAAAACAAGTTTTTCCACTCGCTTGATTACGCCGTCACACGACGTTCTGCCTTTTTTGAACTGTCGCACTCACAATCGCACATTAGACACATCCATAACACCATCACCACATATCTCACTCAACTGTCGTTAAATTTTAATCGGTGTCACACTACGCAAATAGAAAAAACAAAAAATCACACGCTGTTCTTGTAATGAAAATGTCGCCATTTCAAGTATCAAAAACAGTCCTCACTTTAGCCGCTGCCGCTAGAGTCTTGTGTGCCATCTCTGTCACGCATTCACAAAGAGTGCTTGCTTATTTTGAAACAAACTGCATGCTTCTATCTGTTTCCAGCCCTGAAAAAAAAATCGGAGGTGTTATAAAGTTGAATGCATCTCGTAGGTGACAATCTTGCGATTCTCCAGTTGTTTTGTATCTAATAAAAAACATATTAGTTTTTCGTTTCAGTATTTTTTTTATTTTATTACTGAATCACGAAGTTCTATGTCTGTGATGTCTCATAATGTTAGTTTTCACTTTTATTTGCGCTTCTTCTGCATTATCTTTGTGAATTATTGGATTACTTTATATTATGATTCTTAAACTATTAGCATATAGCTGTCTAGTGCTTTCATTCTTTAGTTATTTTGTATAATGTCATCCAAATCTGATTCTGCGTACTCGCGACATTCTTTTAAAATGAAAGCAAAATTGTTGAGCACTGCGCGGTATGTAGTCTTCGTAATAGCTACTATTTCTTGAAGGATATTTTTTTTCAATTGAACCAGATTGTTGCTATATACTTTTGATTTAAGATATCCCTACAAGAAAAAATCCGTAAAAGGCAAAACAAGGCTGTGTGGAGGCCAGTTTATATCACCTTTTCTGGAAATTAATTTTTGGGGGAAAATTTTACGAACTCGTGGCAGAGACATGTTACAAGTGTGCGATGTTGTTTTATTCTGCTGAAACCATGTTTTTTTATTATAGCCAGAAAAATGTTGCAATTCAGGTGCCAAAATTGTTCAGCATCACAGTTAACGCGCGGCCCCTTTTATTTTTAAAGAAATATGGGCCAATTATTCCTCGTATTAACATTGCGGCCCATACAGTCACTTTTGGTGAATGAAGTGGTTTGTCATGCTTGCAGTGTGGGTTCGTAGCGCTACAGTAACGGCAGTTCTGTTTTCCGAAAACAAAATGTTATTAAATAAATTTAAATAGTCAGTTACAAAATTAACGAATTGAAACACTTGATTGGAATCGTTTTGTTTTAATTCTTGCGCGAATTGAATTTTATAGTGGTGCAGGCACAAATATTTGCGCAGAATGCAGTGTAGTGATGATATAGATACACTTAAAACAATTGCCCATTTACAAACAGATAGGTCAGGATCCTCGGAAACGGACTGTCGTACGCGTTCTACATTTTCGTCAGTTCTTGATGACCTTGGACGTCCTGAACATCGCTGAATAATTGTGTTTGTAAAATTCTAGCACACAAAATGCACTCTCGAAAAACGTTCCATAGCGACTACATTCCCGAAAGCGGCGCTACCTATTGATATGCGTCCGCGCCCCTCTAAATCAAATCTAAACTTTCTTTTGGGACACCCACTATAAAGGCAATTTTAATTTAAAATATACGGAGATTTAATGTTTTTAATTGTATGCTGCATTGCCTGTTAGCTATTTTGTACTTTACTTTAGTTTTTTACACTTTACGTATCTCAATCGTATGTCTGCGTAAAGCATTTTATGGTTACTTTTATTTCAATTTGTATTGAGACTGATAATTCAAAACAGTATTCATTAGACGAGTGTATTTAGGAAATTATTCAAGTGCCTGTTTTAGGTTAACTGAACATAATTTCAAACTAGGCCTAGTTTTGTTATTAAAAAAAGTGTTTTTGATTAACTTAAATAACATTTAAGCAACAAATTGTTCGACTTTTTTATTGTCATTGTGATGATTGCTGAAGAAATTTCCATTACGAGTAGAAAAACTTGTAACTTTCGAATAATAATCAGTCAAATTCAGGAGCAATATCACTAGACTGAGAAAGTTACGTGGGATTTTCTTTGTCGATATAGTTTTATTCTTATTATAGCCAAATTATCTTGTTTGATAGTGTCGAAAATTATAGGCTACTAATTTTTTAAGTATTAGCCAAATTTTAATTATCGGCATATAAAAATTACTTGACAGCTCTTTAGAAATACAATTTTAGGCCCTTACCAAATTTTAAAATAAAATTAAATCCCAAAACAACTGCCAGAATGTAGTTTATAAACTTTGCTATATTTATTCAATGTTCTCCTAAGACTAAAAACTTTCCCAGAACAATAGAACGTTGCCCAAATCATAATGGTCCCAAAGCCAAGAAAAGATCTGAAAAATTTTTCACTTACAGGCCAAAAAGTTTTTTCCCATATTAGAGAAAATTTTGGAAAAGATCTTGAACAGATTTAAATTAATTTTTGACAATCAAAATCTTTTGCCGATACATCAGTTCTGTTTTCGAAAAGGCTATGAAACCATACAACAAATTTATATAGAAAGGTTTTTGTCAAATTATGATTTACTGGCTTACTGTACAACATAAAAAAATTCTTTAACTAAACCTAAATAAAATCCAAACCTGGTGGCAATGAAGTCGAGTCCAGTACATGTGACATTCATATTGCGTGAGAAGACCTGCCTTCCAGTTACATTAAACAATGACCAACTTCCTCAAGAAAACAGCACTAAACCGACTGAACCTGACATGCATATATTTGGACGATATAAATTCAATTAGGTCTGAAAAACAGACAAATCTATTGACTCTTTGGAAAAACTTAAACTCTCAATTGACGATAAATTATTGCTAAATGAAAAATTGCTGCGATTGACAACAATTTCAGAGATCGACTGCAAGAATGTGTAAAACAGGACGGACACATGTTTGACGTTATGTTGAAAAAACATAACATTTGTGGGGCAATTTAAATAGAAAAACTCCTTTAACGACTTAATAGAAAAAGCAAGAATTAAGGATTATCTATAATTTAATTATGCTGTAGTTATGGAAAATTTTCTAGCCAGCAAACATTTCTCAATCCATTATAAAGTTTCACTTCCGAACCAATAAATAATAGAGTGAAACATACAAACCACATCAAGCTAGCATAATTACACATAGGTCCTCTGATATAGTGCGGCAATCCTTTTAGATGGCGTTTGAGAAAATCACCGTTTCACAAATAATTTGTCGTTTTTAAAATGGCGACATAATAACCGTGTAATTGGCAGTATATTGTAACAAAATATTAGAAATATTGTTTCATGAGTGCTTAGATAAAAATTTGAATCTATTTTTTTGCGACAGGAAACATACACTAATAAATGACCTTTATTTTTTTTATTGAATTCGTAAGTAGGGATGAGTTGTGGTATTATGGGTACCACCTAAAAGTAAATCAAGAATTAAGACAACAGAAATATTAAACATTATTAAAACCCAAGAAAGAACGTTAAAATCGATTAGAAAACATTAAGAACAAATTAAATGTTGTTGGTATCCTACTCACGCTACTAGCCGCATTTCTCTGACATGGCTTTTGTCTATTGTCAAGGATAAATCCAACTCTTTAAGAGAAAGCAATCTAATGATGTAGATAAGGTAAAATTAAAAAAAAGTGCTTTGAACAGTATTCTAGATAAAGATTTCCAGAAATGTATCTGACAGTGAATAACACGTACGGACAAGTGCAATACTAATGGTAGGGAATCTTTTAGAGAAGACTGGGTATTTATTACTGACCCTTCAACAAACAAAATGTCAGTTTGTATGCTAGCCTCAAAAAATTATCTTTATTAGTACCAAGAGTTCAGAGAGGCCGACATCCAGTTCATATAATGGATCGATGTGCGTTTTTGTAAAATAGAGGCCAAAAACTTCAGTCATTGTAAACCAAGATACTGTTTTAATAGTGTTGTGAAACATCTGAATCACACGCTTTTTTGAGATAAATTCAAACTTGGTTGAACAACAACGTGCCCCATTCTTTAAAGATAGACAATAGGTCTTTTAGTAGCCCAAACCCTAATATTTTTTGTTATAAATTATGAGCAGTTTACAGGACATAGTTTGACATAGTTTTTTTGAAGAGAGCTCTAACGGCGATAGTTAACAATATTCCAATGAATGTAGACGATTTGTCCAAGCGTGTTAAGTCCTCTATATTTATAATTACCAATAATAGTTTAATAAATCTGGAAAGTATTTTGTATTGTGACTATTAGCTTTAGGTTTGCAGAATTTTTTAATAGCGTTTCTCTAAGAGTGTCAAATTATAACATAAAGAATAATGTTATATGTATATATATATTTATATTTATTTATATATTTATATGTTTCAGCTACAGTTCCTAAGCAAAAGCCATACTAGTAAAATATATGATACAATTCCAGAAGACATTCTGCCAAAGGGGTACGGTTCTACCTGCGTGGGTTTGGATCAACTAAAAGGTATTGAATCCATGATAAATGAGTATATATTAAGTGTACATATTTTTAAAATACTCAAAGTGTATATTATAATTTTAATAAATTGTAGAAACATGGATAAAGAAATTCGACAACAATAGAGAATGGTTTTTAGAAGACGGGAAATGTCGCTCATATGAAGAACTGAGAGTTGGAACACCCCGAACTAGTGCTGACATTTTCGGTGTAGAAGGATCATTTAGAACGCTTAATATTGATTAGCTTGTTAAATAATTTTGCATTAGTATATGCGGGTTATATCTTACATTAAATAACTTTACGCATCATTGTTGTTCTAGTAAATCTGTCAAAATAATTCCAGCAACTTTATACAAGAACTAAAAAATAATACAAGCCTTATATCAAAATATATCACAAAAGTCATGCGTGCTTAACAACTTGGTGGTTTTACCAGTATCAGTTCAATGACATGAAGTATATACCAGTAAAATAATTATTTGTTGCATTACATTAAATAAAACGATTATTTTATTTTTTATGGATCTGTTACTACCAAAAGCGCAAATAATTACTAAATAAATTTTTTGCACCTAGATAATACTCTTTTAAAAGCATTTTTTGTTTTAGTTGATGCAGAAGAAATTTTCAAGTAACTTAATTATCACAGATGACAGATTGATGGGATTTCAAATTATCATTTTGAGTTTCTTAATAACTTTCCATAGACAACGTCCTCCTTATAGATAAATAAGGATTTTTGTATCTATTGGTCTTTAAATATAAATTTGCTATTTTGATGTTTCATTATTGCTGGAGCTTCATTTTTTTTCTAAATTAATCTTTTCATATAATATCTACCGATTTCACGTAAAAATACCACTTTATGTATTTATTTTTGCATTGACATGTTTGACTCCTTCTTACAAAAATTATAACATAGCAATGTGTAAATAATTTTTTAAAAGTGAATGTGTAATTAGTTATTACAATGGAGTGTATTTATTGCATGTGGTATAGTAACATTGTAATTTTTTTAATATTTATTGCACTGATGGATGCCCTATCCCAATTTAAACACCAATCCTTTTATTTTATATTTGGGGATACTAAATAAATAATAACACATAATTAAAAGCTATTAACACTGCAGCTACATACATTGCTGTTCTGCTTATTTATTTACTTATTGTGTAAAAAGGTTACCGATCTTTATCAGACCTTATCTGTATCCGGATCCTCCTAAAAGTATTTTTATCAGAGTAAGAGTTATATAATCAAATATGGCATATTGTGTGCTGTGTTACCTTATATCTATCATGTACGTATAACTATGTTATTGTAATTGAAAATTAGTCTTGTGCCTAATCTAATTTTTCGACAGTTTAATCACAGTATGTTATTTGTTGAGCACGTACATCATATTTTTCGTTTACTTTTGTTTCCAAAGTTTCCAAGGTTTTACAGATATTTCTAGACTAAGTTAAAATCAACAAAATATTTTATGTGGGGTCTTTAAAACAATTTTACCATCTGCTACTAAAAGGACTGTGACTGAAAACTTGTGTTAGTTGTGTCATCACTTTCCATTCTTTTTTCACCAAGTGTGATATATATATAACCAATAGTAATTGTAATTATTTTTTAGTTATCACTAATATACTGTGCTTACTATTAAACGCCTTAATAGGGATTTGATCCACAATTATATTCTTTATTTGTTTTCTTAGTCGGACATTTTTAGTATAGAACTTCCACTTATAATACAGTAGTAGACACTTCGATGTTAAAGAGAATTGTCTAAAGTAAAGAAGTAACTACAAAAGGTTAAAAAACAGAAAAAAAATAAAAACATGGAAAAAGGACATCTACTTAAGATTAATCTGGAAAATAAAGTAGAGAAGTAAGAAAAAGAATATGGCAATCAAAGTGATGAAAAGCCAAATTAAAGGAGAAATGTAAGAACTAATATGTTTAACATTGAAACGGATGTTAAAGGCGGATGCTGTGTAAAGGAGAAACAAAATAAAAAGTTGTTTATTGCAAAATTAAATTCTTGGAAAATAAAAATGTTGATAGTAACGTGAATCTATGTAGAAAACGATCAGACATTTGAAGAATTGAGTCGCGTTTCTAATAAGGAAAAGCAGTCAAAGTTAAATGTCTAAAAATAACAAATGAAGAAAAACTCAAATGCGAGTCCAGAAAACAACGACTATAAAAAAATTATAGAACTTTTAGCCAGAGAAGTGAAGACGAAAAAAAGGCAATAAAAAAAGAAAAACCACAAAATAAAAGAAAACAAAGGAAAAAGGAGCTATGAAAGGATATAAATGAAGATTGGAGAAGTAAGGAATAAAAATATTGACGTTTAAAGAACATAGGTAGGAAAAAAGGCAAATAGATAAGAAACAATATTTAATTATGTATGGTGCAGAAAGTACACAAGGAAATAATGGTAGATTTTTAAGGATAAAAAGCATATAAACCAAGAGGCGTAGCAATGGATAACAAAAGAGTTTTAAGAAAGATTTGAAAATGTTTACGAAAGCATACTAAGGTATGACGTAATAATATTAACTGATGACATTAACGCAAAGGCAAAAAAGAAGTAATACCTAATAGTCAGGAAATATACTAGTCACGATGTCACTACAGATAATTATGTAATCTGGCAACACAAATTAATATTAGAATATCAAACACAATGTTAAAAAAACAAATAAAAAGCATAAGTGCATAAATAAATGACGGTAAGAATAACACAAAATTATACCAGCAAATTAATGTACAAAAAAAATTACCTGCGCAAACATAAATAAGAAAGAAACTACGGAAATAGAAGAAAACAGAAAATAATTATAAAACGAAAAAAGAAGAATAAGTAGAAAGCTATCAGAAGAAAATGTGATGACAAATTAATCTAAAATCTAAAACAAAAGAAAGCGACAAAACTAGATAATATATATATATATATATATATATATATATATATATATATATATATATATATATTTATTTATTTAATTAGCAATCAAAATACAAGGTATTCTATAAGCTAATTTGTTAACCTACAATCTAAATTTAGGATTTAGATCGATTAATAACATGATGAGATCTCATCCAGCGATGAGCTCTCTAAGTCTATTTATAGGTCAGCTGGCCACTGTCTTTTAGTCTTCTTATTGCTGTGTCTTCTAGTAAGGGCTGTATTAAAGGATTTGTGTGAGCTTCCAATTTTTGGTGGTGGGTGATGCTTCTCTCATGGACAACTTCTTTTATAGTTGGTATCTTCAAATCTTTGTGGATCATTTCATTTGCAATATACCATGGGGCATTAACTATCATTCTTAGTATTTTGGACTGGCACCTTTGGATTATTTCGATATTGGACTTGCTGGCACAGCCCCATAGTTCTATTCCATACGTCCATATGGGTTTGATTACTGATTTGTACAACAATAGTTTGTTTTCTATAGATAGCGGAGACTTTCTACCGATCAACCAATATAGCTCTCTCTGTTTTAGGTCCATTTGCTTTCTTTTTTTGCAGATGTGTTCTCTCCAGTTTAATTTGGAATCTAAGTGTATTCCCAGGTATTTTACTGTCACAGTTTGTGATATTACTATGTTGTTTAGGTATATGGGTGGACACGGATCTTTTCTCAGGGTAAATGTGGTATGAGTAGATTTTGTCTCGTTTACTTTTACATTCCACTTTTGAAGCCAGTGTTCTAGAACATGTAGATAATCTTGTATTAGAGTGTGTGCTTGGAGGACTACATTGTGGCTAGCCAGTATGACAGTGTCGTCAGCAAATGTGCCCATTGTGATGTTTGGTGAAACTGGAAGATCTGATGTAAATAAGAGATAAAGTAGCGGGCCCAGGACACTGCCCTGTGGTACCCCAGAGTTGATTGGGAGTATAGTTGAGACTTCCTGTCTTACTTTTGTTATGAAGTGTCTATCACTTAGGTATGTTTTAAGTAGTTTGTAAAACGCTGGTATGAGTTTTTTAATTTTAAACAGTAATCCTGGGTGCCAGACCCTGTCGAAAGCCTGGCTTACGTCTAGGAATACAGATACGCAGTATTCTTTATTGTTTAAACTGGCGAGGATAGTTTGCGATATGCGATGACACTGTTGGGTGGTCGAGTGAGCCTGTCGAAATCCAAATTGATAATCGGGTATCCATTCAGTATTGATTCTTTTAAGAACTAGTTTTTCAAGCAATTTTGAAACAGCTGGTAATAAGCTGAGAGGTCGATATGATTTTACGCTATTTGGGTCTTTTCCAGGCTTAAGGATTAAAATTATCTCGGCAGTTTTTAATTTTTGAGGCCAATATTGGATTCGGAGGATTGCATTAAAGATATACGTCAGTAATACTATGCCTTTTTTGGCAGTTCTTTAAGCATTTTGCTGTTATAAGGTCCATGCTCGGGGCTTTTTTGCATTCAGGCGTTTTATTTCCTCCTTTATTTCTTTAGGTGTGACGGGTTTAATTGGTTGCGTTGCTAAAACGGAGATTCTAATATTTCCATTATTTCCTCGTCCGGGTCATTTTCGTGCGGCTGAAAAACATCGGCAAGGTGTTTCGCAAATACTTCTGCTTTCTCCTTATCACTTTTTGCCCACTGTTCTTGTGATGGTTGTTCCATTCTTAAAGGGAAGAGTTATTATTGGTTTGCTTTTAGCTTTGATCGGTTTCCAAATAGAATTGTCATAACGGTTAAGGTTAGATAAATAATCTTTGAGTGACTCTTCTCTCAGAGATTTTAATTTAGATTTCAGCTTATTACTAAGTCTGTTCAATATTTTCTTGTCTGCTGGGTGTGTGTTCGTTGCCATTTGGCTCGTGCTTTTCTTTTTCAGCTACCAGTTTTTAATTTCGAGAGGAATATTCGTGATGTCTTTTTGTATGTTACTATTGGAGTAGCTTGTTGGGCTGCTTCTTGAAGGGTATTTATAAGACTATTTGTAGCTTCCTCAATTTCATTTGAGTTTTTAAGCCTTAGATTTAAATTTATTGTATCTGTCAGTCAGTTTTAGAATTATGTAGTCTAGGTACAGGTTGAATATATAATGGGTATGTGCTGTAGGTGGCTATTACCGGTGAATGATCTGAGGACAAGTCGTAGCTAGGTGTAATGTCCATATAGGTTGGCGAAATATTGTTTGTGGCAAAAAAGTCTAGTAAATCCCGTAGTTCCCGTAGATAAGTATGTATATCTTTTGTCTTGAATGAGTTTGAATAGCTCCCTTCCTTTTGTGGTGGTTAGTCAGGATCCCCATGCCGTGTTTTTACTATTGTAATCTCCTCCTGCCAGAAATTTGGTGCCTAAAGTGCTGAAGTAGGATTCAAAGTGGTGTTTTTATATTATGTTTTGGTGGACAGTAGACTGCACTAACTGTTATTTCACATGGGGAAATGTGGACACGAATTGAGGTAGCTTGAGATAGTCTTCAGCAAACTTTGGTAGTTCATAGTGACTTATTGTTTGTTTTATTATTATAGCTGTGCCTGCATGTGCAGTGCCATCCGGTAATTAGTGTGATATACATTATACTTCGGTATTTTGAAATATGTCTTTCAGTGAAATGAGTTTCACTGATCAGGAGGATATCTATTAAGTTTTGTTTTAAAATAACTGAATTTCATCTTTGTGTTGAGCAAGGCCATTGGCATTCCATAAAGCTATTCTAAGAGCCATTGTTTTGTTTATTGATTAGCATTGTTAACATATTGAGCACCATACTATTCTGCTGTATCAGTTGGTTGAACATTATTTTAAATTCTTCTAAAAATTTATTTAGTGACATGGTCGATTCAGCGCCTTGAGTTGTATTCTGGGGTTTAGTTACACGACTATAGCTTCTAGTTTGGGGTCTTGTCGATAGCGGTTGCGGTTGACTTTGTTGTGTTATGTTATTTTGATGTGTTAGGTTGTTTTGATGATTAGGATGGTAATTGTTTGTTTTAGCTTTATAATTTTTTGGTAGTACTCACATCCCCGGTAGTTAGCTGAATGTCCACCTCCACATAGGCCACATATAGCTGGCGTATTTTTACTTTTCTTACAACTTGATGTAATGTGTTGGCCACCGCACTTAACGCACAGGTAGGGTCTATTGCAATAGGCTTTAGTGTGGCCGTATAATTGGCATCTGGTACATTGCACTAAATTGTTGTCTTTTCTTGGTGGTTCTATTTGGATGACACTGTTTAGTAATCTGTTTATTTTGTAGATATCCTTGATATTCTCTGACGGTTCCAGGTCAACAAAGAACATATTAAGGGGATATTTTGTTACACGATGTTTCATATTTATTATATTTCTCACTTTGTGTCCGTGTTGTGTGATTTCCTGTTTTATATCTTCTAGGTCAATCGAATGGTGTAGGTATTTAATTACAACTCTGTACGACCTTTCTTCCTTCGGTTGGTAGGTGTGATGAATTATATTATTATCTTTCATGTATTTTGCTAATTTTCTAAATGTGTCTGCGCTTTGACAGGTTAACTTCACAGTATTGTTTGCCAAGCTCCTAGTTGTGTATTGTTCTAATTCAACTATTTCTGCTAGTTTATTAATCATTTGTGGTAAATTTGCAACTCCGTACACAAATATGGGAGGGGGTTTAGGTGTGCCCTTGCTTGCATTGTTATCTATCTGGCTATTTGCAAGTGCATTGAATGTGTTATTTAGTGGTATCGCTTCTTCTTCATGATTTATGAATTTCCTTTTCTTCCTTCTCTTAGTACCTTTTATTACTTGCCACGGGTTCTCTTTAGTAGAGTAGGTGTTATTTTCTTCATCACTAGTTGAAGTCATTCTTGTGTATTCAGGGGTGCTATTTTGTCTATTTACATGATACATTGGATTTTCTTGCATTATAAATTGTTCTTGATTGGGCGGAAAAGAGTACTGGCTCGTAGGTTGTGAATGATTTATTTGTTGTTGTAGTGGTTGAGAGGAATAGTGAAATTGTGATGGCATATTAGTATTGAACATTGTTTGACTCTGTGTATTATTTGATGGTTGTAATACATACGATTAACCCTGTATGTTGTTTTGTGTCATTGGATTTTGGACGAGTCCCATACCTGGGCCGTTTCCTGCTGGTAACATTTTAAAGTTCGGTTAAACCGCACTGTTATTGAGTAACAATATATATTTGCGTATTTATTTACGTGGAAATTTATTTATGTTTAAGATAAACTTTAATTGTACTTAAGATTAACTTTATCACCGCCCGCACGAGGCGGGAGGTCACCGAGCGCGCACTTATCTTTCGAGTTTCAGAACACACGTCTTTACGCTTCAATTTCAAATGCGAACTCAGATAATATGTGGTAAATTAATAAGAAATTGAGGGAATAAAATTAAACAAATTAAATCTTGATATTATTAAGGTTTAAAAATCACAGAAAAGACCATGGAGATGTACTAGCACAGATACAGACAAAAAAGGTTATGGACGTAATGCACGTAATAAAGCGAAAAGTAGAGAAATGCTACAAAAGAGATATTAAAATAAAAAATATTTATAGACTAGGAGTTGCCCGCCAAAAGATATTTTTGACGTCCTAGACTGACAATTTTTCACCCGCCTTCCCTCAAATTTTTGCAAGGTGCGAACGTATAAATTTTTAATTAGTCCGGCTTCTTCTCTGGATCAGAAACATGGAACAATTTAACGCCCATTCATGGTGGACGTAAGCATAACCCGCCCATAGGAAATACGTAACACGTAATGTTGAATTAATGCAAAGCTTATGCGCTCGTTCATAATGCACTCCCGTAATTTTTACGTTTTACGTTCATTTGTAGTAATTTTTAATTTTTCTCTAGATTAATGTTGGCAACAGTAACAGAATGTTTGTTTTTATTCTAAAACAGCTGGGACCCTGCAGGCTTCATCGACGAAGCCTGACCTATATGCCAGGTAGTAGTATAGAACATTCCACATGTTTCTGCGACAATAATCAAAATATTTAAATAATTCATAAACGGTTAAAGTCAGAAGGCTGATTTTGCGCCGAATTAGCAAATATAGTTGTGAATGTGGTGTGCAAGTTTCAAGGAAATCGGTTGAAGCGTCTAGGCGGAGATAGAATTATAAGTTTAGAAAGAAAGAAAGAAAGAAAGAAAGAAAGAAAGTTAAGGAGATAAGACAATTATATTATAAGATGGTATTTCTTGATATTTGGCAAGTAAAGTGGTTCTTATTAAAGCAATACTTGTCGCCAGAATGCCCATCTTTCCTGCTTTATACCTTTATTAAATAATGAAATCAATTTGCCCTTATTTTTACTCTTAGTGTCAAATATACTCTCTACATTTTAAACCCTCTCGTTTTTAAGAAATTTCTTATTAGGTAGTGTGGCGCATGTGAAAAAAATGCTACTTACTTTGTTTCTTCCAGAATAAATGAGGCCAAAATTCAAATCCTCTCTATTATAATCTTTAAAATTGCCTTTTACACCCACCCAAAAGCCGTTGTGACCTAATTAAGAAATTTTTCTCACTTGTTGAAGTCTTATGTGAGTCACAGAACAATCAGAATTTAGATATCACTGACTCCGCTAATCGCCATATTTTCGTGAAATCCAATCAGGCAAACTGCACTTTTTATAAATTTCAGTTGAAATAAGTCGCGTGATTTCCACATTCGATTTTATTTTTGGAATTTAGTTTTATAGAAACCTAGTTAAACAGTTGGTTCTTAAAAATGCACATATTTCTAAAATAAAAAAATAGTACTACGCTTATTGTAACAAGTCGGAAGTATTTTTTTTTTTATTTAATTTATATCTTTGCTTATGTTTGATGGTTTATTAGATAGCAATTTAATACCTTTTTGTAGTTTGTTTTAACTGCGATAAAGTCTGGTATGTTTAACTAAACACAATTATTATAAATAGTAGATAGAATTACAGTAAAAAATAAATAATAATGGCGAAACTCTAACACCCCGTGTGGATGCATGGTCTGCGAAATGAGAGGTTAAGGCTCACTACCTATTTGTTGATGGGCGATGTGGAAAGCACCGTGCCTCAGACGACTATTTTTATTATCTTGTGTTCAAAGTCAATGCTGATATCGAATTATTTTAGTGATTGAGTAGGCCACCGGGTAGGCATCCGAACTTCAAGATTAAACCCGGCTCTGTCCACACCGTAGCTAAGCATCTCAACCACGTGGCAATAATTACTAACTATTGGTAAAATAAGATCTAAACTAATAGTACTAAATGTGTTTCTTGTTAATAAGAGTTTCTCTTAAATATAGTAAAGACTAATTATCTATTCTTTTTCGTTCAACGCTAAATATTCCTAGATTCTGCGTAAGCATAGTCACCTTTTTTCTAGGTTTTTTAATCATTGACTATTGTTACTTCCTGTCCTTACATTCCGTTTTTTAAACTGCACAGATACTTAACTAACGTGTTTTAAATTGTATCTTGTATTTATATAATAATATAACGAATAAAAATATGTCCGAAATACTGTAAGTTAAAACCCTGAATTAACGTCCTAATTACCTATATTCGTACTTGTCGCAACATATTCTTCTTTAAGATCACCTGTGCATTTTTGTTTGCATATCAAAAAGAACTGTTTTCTTTTAACCAATTTATGTATATTATTAACAACATTCTGATTTATGCAAAAATATATAACTTGGAATGCCTCAAATTTTGTCAGTCAAAAAGTTATGCTTATATGTGTTAAATCCTAATGAAAGGAGTAAGTAAAGAAATCGTCTGAGACGGAAGCAATCTTCTTCTGTTGGGTTAATGCGGTCTTGAATAAACCACAACTTCGTTGTTTGTATGATAATTAAGAGTAATTTGCAGGCTTTTTTAAGTTATTTATATATAAATATAGGCACCAGTATTTGTTATTATTAATTTCACTATTTTTGAAAAATGTGTTCTGAAATTGGATTAGATTTTTTGCATGAGTGTTACCAGACAGTTACCATATCTCTGAAGGTAACAACGCTACATATTTAATTTAACAACGTCCTTGTTTTACAGTAAGAGTGTTAAGACATTCAGTGGATATTATTTGGTAACAATTATTTCTGTTATTTGACAAAGCAGAGTGTACTCTACATTTCTATCAAGCAATGTTATCGTCAAAGGCCCCTGCAATATCAAGAAAAATTATTAGTGCTATTTTATAAGAGTTTAGGAAGTTTGCAGTTTTCCAATTGGTGAAAAGGGGCCTCACATGACTTTTCTGGTGGATAAATATATTGTTGGTAAAACAACTTTCTAACAATAATAAAATAAGTTCCTGTATCAAACAAATGTTGTGTTCATTTTATTACAGACAATTATAATGTTGTTTCTTTTTAAATTACCTTTATATTTACAAAAAAGTTATTTTAGAACGCTTTAAAGTAGAATATTTGCATTATTTATCCCTGATATAAAAACTCAGATATGTTTCTATTCATGTTGTGCTTGTTGTATAGTATGAAGGACTATATGAATATTGAACAGATATACATATGCAAGAAAAGCTTCATATAAATCTAAAAAATGTATTATAAGTATCTTTAAGGTGTCCTTACTTGTTAGTAGTGTATTTTCCATTTGGCTTTATGATTGATCTAACCATTTCCTTAGTTCAAGATATTTTGGAACATGCTGCATTAGAAGTGCTTGCAAGAATTATAATTTCTTAAAAAAATATTCTTAAAATTATTTTTAGTAAAAATGACTACTGTTATTATTATCAGTACGGAAGTAATTAATATCTCTCCCCACACTTTATTCGCTTTTTTGTACAAGTTTTGAATTTCCTTTCTTTGTTCTGTAAGATCTGTGTTTCACCAATGAATACTCTTGTCATCAAATTTATTTATAATTTGACGAAAACCTTTGGCAATTGTATTTATTTTATTTTTAGATTCATTTTTTTACTACTTATGTTTGTATTTCTTTATTCCATTTTCATGGATTTGGACACTATTGTATTCTATTTCCATGTACCTATGATTCGCATATGACAGTTTCCCGAACAAATGCGAGCAAATTATCTAAGAGATAACCCATTTATAGGTTTGTATAATAAAAGTTGGCTTGTTTCCAAAATATTGGAAATAATATAATCAAAAAAAGGTACTCATTCCTGTTATTAATGGTTCTTTATATTATATGGTGAGAATTTCAGTTCACTGCAGATTTTTACGCTTTCACTACTTTGCTAGCCACTGTAATTCATCCAAAATAAATAAAAAAGCTTAGTAAAGTGAGTATAATTTTTTTAGATTTTCCTCCATTTATGTTCTATTTTTAATTACTAACTGCACTGCTGGAACAAAGTTTATTAAAATGTAAAGTTCTTTCTCTATAGAGTTTATGATCTAACATTGTTAAGATTTATATTATAGATTAATTACCCTTGCCGATTTAAAAGTCAGATATTTTCCTTAAATAATCAAGGTAGGTTTACTATCTGTACGACTGTTACAGAATGCTAAAGGGAGTTTTCTAATTAAGTAATTTTTTCTGACTTTTTAGTTGTTTGTGAAGCAAGCAAAGGGGCACTTTTCTTCTTTTGGATTTTATTTTTCCAATTAGATCTGTACTTGTCTTTATTTATTTTGCATAGCTTTGTTGTGATATCTATTTTAAGCTTTTCAGATTTAATTGGCTTTTACCTAGTAATTCACAGGAAATCTTTAGCGTTGTGTTCAAGAAAATTGTTGGTTTTGCTTTAGGTCGGTACACGATACAATATGCCTTACTACGAAGTGCATTCAAGTTATAATACCTCCGAATTTGTTTCTCAGGACTGGAAACAGATAGAAACATTCGGTTTGCTTCAAAATACGCCCGCACTCTTTGTTAATATGTGATAGAGATGGCAGCACTGCACGGCACACAAATTTAGCGACAATGAAAACTGTTTGTTATAATTAAAAATTGCGACGTTTTCATTATAGGAATAGCGTTTATCACCCGTTTTCTCCATTCGTGTGGTGTGACACCGATTGAAATTAATCGTCAGTTAAGTGAAACATGTGATGTTGGTGTTATGAATAATGTGCGTTTGTGGGTGTGACAGTTTAAAGAAAGCAGAACGTCGTGTGACAACAAACCAAGACAATTTCGGCCTCGCACCAGTTGGTCTGACCACATAATCAAGCGAGTGGAGAAACTTGTTTGGAGGATCGTTAAGTGAGTGTGGAACACATAGACTTCGAAGTTGATATTTCCATGGGATCTGTGCACACAATCCTGCTTGAAGACCTGAAAATGCGAAAAATGTCCTTCAAGTGGGTGCCACGAATAGTGACAACTTTGAAGTGATTTCTCACCTGACCTAGCTCTTAGCGACTTTTGGCTATTTCCAACAAAGAAAAACACTGTCCGTAGTCGCAAATTCACTAATTGTGCCGCGATTGCATCAGCGATTTTTCTGTGCCAAAGGAGACTCCTAAGGAAGCGTTCGCAGCGGCCGTGAAATCATGGCGCCGACGTGAAAAATATATACGACTGCAGGGAAATTACGTCGAGAAGTGACACAAGTTTCGCAGTTTTCGTGTGATTAGTTTGTGAGACAAAAAATTGGACGTGTTATAACTTGAATGCACCTCGTATTAAAGACTAACTCGAAAAACTAACTTTAAGATACCAAAGTTGTAGGACATTTTAAGGAACTAACAATGATTAAAGCATGGCAATCGTTTATAAAAAGTTTGATAATATTTCGAAGGTGAGGTTTCTTATCTAATCGCAAACTAGTGCAATGGTAGTCGCGTTGCCCATAGAGCATAATAGTCTTTATCTATTCACGACGCTCAAGCAAAGCAACATCATAATTTGCATTCAAAAGTGCGCGAGAAAAAAATATTTCAGATATTATTAAATTTTTGTAACTTCCATAGTTTTTAGCAATTTTTTTTAATTAAGCACACATATTTTTAGATACATGCATAGCTACAATCTAAAAATCAAAGGAATCGGATAAACAAATGTAAAGATATTTTTTAAATCTAATATTATTGCTATAACCTTTTACAATTAGACATTCAATAATGGTTTAAAAACGGTCAATAGATAAAAGATATAAAGGTTCAGAATTCAAGGATAGCTCATTTATATAATTTAGAACTATTTTAACAAAATCTGTTTGTGTAGTTGAAAATATACAAGACACTACAATGCATTATTATTGGAATTTATTTATGAGACAAAAGTGGTTAAACTTTATTGTCACTTTCTAATAGTCTCCGAATATATTTGGGTAACCATTAATATGCTCAGTAAACCGTTGTATTTCTTCATTAACTGTAAGAATTGTAAGATTACGTCTAATCAGTTTTATTGGGAACGTTTCACGGAATGTTTGCTGTGACTCAAAGTTTTGATTGGAATGGCTTCAGGACTCTGATATTGGATGTTTTGGTACTACCCACATTTACATTTCATACATCCATATTGGTTTGATCATAGTTTTGTAAAGGAATAACTTGTTCTCGAATGCTAGTTACGACTGACGCCCTAACAGCCAGTACATTTTTTGTAACTTTAGGCATATTTTTTGCGTTTTGACAACATGTGTTTTTTGTTTACATAAATACTGAGGTTTTTAACACTATTAATTTTCTGAATCTGTTAATTGTTAAACGTCTATAATAGACAGGTGTATAGAGCACTTGTACACATTTGTTTTCACTTATTCTAACGTGCGACAACCTTTTAATCGTCGTTTTTTGACCAAGTATTGTTGACAGTACTAATCGATACATTGTGTTGCTGTGGTTACTTTAAATTTTGTGCTTTTTGGTGTTAAGTGGTCATTTACTTCCAGTGGAAAGAATTGTTTCAAGTAGTTTTAGATATTCCGGGTTCTGATGATAGAAAGAAGGTTTCTGAGTTTAGCACTGACTTAGTTTAGTGTTTTTTATCGTTAAGGTGATGACTTATTTGCCAGATTTTTCTTATTCTACGTTTTCCTACAATTTCCTGTTTGACAATGATTTGGAAATTTACCGAACATATGTGTTGGATGTAATCCGGGGTAGCTTAGCTAACCACTTCTTATACTACCTGAGTAAACTACAGTACTGATTCGTATCTATTTTTAGTGATATATTCGTGTGTAGTGATTCTTGAAAACGATTTTAGTATCTATAGGTAAGAAATGGAGTCTTCTCTTTGAGAATTACATTTGAGCTCGAGATCACTAATGCCGAGAAGTAATTAATAGAGCACTAGAGAGGTTTAGATTTATCTTTTTTACAAAGCACGAGCCAAACAGATTAGGTTGTTTTTTATATTTTTCATAAGAGCAGTAATTTCATGCCGTTTACATTTTAAACATTTTTTAACCTTTAGTGATGCTTAGTTTGGATACTCAGCTGGTGTGATTGGCATTGAAATCGCTTTTCGACATAAATCTATTACCTAATATACGAAAGTAGTGAGTTGGTGAGAAATAGACCCTTGTATTGTAAGCCTATATTGCTAGTTTACAAATTATTGATGTGATTTGTCATTGTGATTGTCTGTATTTAAAAGGTTTATTAACTAGTAGTTATTGTATATCGTTAAACTTTTGGTGCATACATCGTAGAGACCTCAGACTAGTGTCATTCGACTCAGATTGAAGAGTAGAATCCGAAAAACTAAGTGTCATCCATCGGGCGCTCAAAGGTTAAAAAGTTATAACGTTTTCACCAGTGGTTTTGACAAGAAAAATTTTGAAGTGTAAATGTTGGTCTGACGTTGCAGATGCCATTTTTAATGTTTAGTTACCAACCGCATATAATTATGTATTAAAAAAATATTAGTTACCAACCACACAAAAAATTATAGACTAAAAAGTCGCCAAGAAAAAATTTAATTTATTATAATTTTATCTCTTAATTTTCGAAACAACTTATTATATATATTTACAAAGTTAAATTCGTATTATCGGTGAAGACAAGGTGCATTTACAAAACGTTAATTGCTTCCCCGCGGACTTCGGCAGGCGGCCGCCGCGGCAGGGTCCGCAGCGTCCCCGGCCAGGCGGAATTTGACTCACGAATACTGACGGAACGAATAATCGTAGGAACGTGATTTTGGCACACGAGTGCTTTATTATCCGCTCTCAAACGAAAATTTTCTATCGCTTGCGGTTCCGGAAATATAATACCTCGATCGCGCCTGCTGCAGGGCCGAAATTTGTCCTTCGGATGCGCTCGGGTCGGGACGGAAAGGCACGAACGATTTTTGCTATATATTTGTGATGTCAACATAACGTCAACGCATATTTCATCAATGTGTAAGAGCGAGACGGAATTAGGTGACGCGCAAACAAAATTATCGAGGGCACCGTCGCAATTTCTCTTCCGCCTGCTAGGACGGCGGTTTTGAGAGGAAGGTGGAAATTAACTCGCGAATACTGACCGAAGGAATAATCGTAAAATTGTGATTTTCAATATACATATGCTTTAAGACCGGCTTTCAATTTTAGAGCAGGCAAAAAATTTATATCGCTTCCGGTTCCGGAAATGCCAAATATGGGTCCTCCCGTACAACCTGCATAAAAACGTCTTATACAGAAAAATGTCCAATTTTAGGCTCCACAACTTGGTAAAGGAGCCGTCTTTGTATCTCTTGCCGTTTCGGAGATATAAGCGAAAAAGTGATTTTTTTTCCAAATTTTGGGCCGTTTTTGGGCCGTTTTTGGGCAGGAAGGGGGAAAATAAGGACCCGGGTTATTAAGCGTTTTTTGAAGTCACTTTATAGTTCTACAACTTGGTCCTTACGGCAAGTCGATACCTGCAAAAAAGGTTTTTCTTTCAACCCCCATAAAGCCCTTAAACGTTCGTCAGTTTTTTAAATTTTGCAGAGATAAACTTCACAGAAGGGTCTATAGATCCACGAAGATTCCCAGAGGTATCCTCATCTGTAACCATCTGTCACCAGAGGAAACAATTTCAGGGTGTTTTTGAAACGCGTTTTTGGTGCACCCGGTATCATTGTGCGCTCGCACCAATAATGTCGTCTTAGTAGAATCGAATCTAACTAAAGAATTTCGAAAACCGCGTCCCGTCATCTTTTGCGGTTTTCGAGATCTGTTTGAAGTTAATATAATTCATGTTTACATATACATGCCACATAATTTATTAATCAAATATTCATGTGACTAAGGATTATATTATAAATTCTTTATCAATAAAATATACATTTTTTAGCTTTTGTAAATGCAATTTCAACTAGTATATAATGTTATATTGTTATATATTGTAACCATAAAACGTTCCACGGTAGTTTCCTTGATTTTGTTAAAGTCTTTGTGTGCAAATTATTTATGAACGTAGAGTCATTACGACTGGAGAATGATCCTAAGACATGTCAAAACATTGTTTAGTATTTAGATCATTTTGTGTAGCTTCTGGTCGTAAAATGGGTTTCAGAGATTTGAACTATATCCAACTCATGATTGGTAATAAAGGTTTATAGTTCTTGAATGTGGTTTGACAAGCAATTAACGTTCCATTCCGTAATATTGAGTATTTGTCTTATTATTTTAGTTGAGCGACGATGATTGTGAGGAAGTTAAACATTGTTTTGATATTCTCAGCTAGTTTTATCATAATATTTTTTAACTTCCCCATGTTTGATATTTGCGGTGTATCTCCTTCGGGGGAAGGGGATTGCTGCCCGTTGTTGATTAGCAGTTGTGCTTGGGTAAAACTTGGTTATGGTGTGGGTGCTTTCGGACGTGCTGGTGGAAGTTTTCTCCTCTTGAAGTCGACACCTTTTATAGTTTGAACACACTTAGGTTGAGTTTCTTTTGTTTTAATGCACGTTTTTGTTGGGCGATTTGCTCCGCATATCCCACACCTAGCTTGATGCGTAAAGATCCTCTTCGTGTGCCCATACCTTGGAAAATTGCGGATTGTTGGATTTCCTGTTTTGGTGTGGTGGCGAAAGATAAAATTTTTTGTTTGTTTCATAGTGGCAACTGGACCAGAAAAATGAAATTTTATCAGTTTTCGCGAGTTAAAGGTAGAAAAAACGAAGTTGAGAGCGTTCACACCTTAGTTATCAATGTGTTACAACTTGCATCGCAATTATTCGTGTATTTCCTAAGACTTTCCAAATGCCATCAAACAAATTTTCTCCATAATACACAGAGTGTTTGAAATGGTGGTAGATAGATATATAAGACTGATATTTTGTATACTGTATCTAATAAAGCACGTCTCATAGATTAGTTTGTATAAATTCAAATTCAGGGTGCACCAATAAATTGAATCTTTTTCTTTATAAAATCGTTTATGTCTTTCTAGTGGCTACAAACGTAGTCTTAAGACATTTATTTGATAGTACTTACCCAATTAAATCAATAATCTGAATATGATATACACAAGGTGTTTAACAATAACATCAAGTTTAAAATCACGATCAATAAAAAGATGTGGTTTTCACCACGATACAGCGTATAATGCTTATAACACGCATAATACGTTAGTTTGTTAAAATACGTATCAGTTATTATATACAGAACAATACTTTATAAAAATAAGAGTTTGTCATCCTACTGTCGCGTATAATAAAAAAAATGAAAAGGAGATCTAATAAATTAAAAAAGTATTTTGTTTAACTCATCGCCTATGCGGACGTCGTGCGTAATATAATAATTAAAATATAAAAGCATTAGGAAACTTTTTACACTAGGCACGACAAGCCAAATTCAGACTGTAATGGAGCCTTAGTGTAATTTGCACTTTGGAAAGGAAATAAGACCAATCGATCGGTTCTTTATAGCCACTAGGCAACCGTTTCAACACTGCTTATACCTAACCCCTTGAGAACATCGACTCCCTTTGTAGAGAGGGCTTACAAATGTTCAGGGCTGGTACACTCCCACCTAAGTGGTACCAGTCGTGAGGCAACGGTCGATCGCCCAATCAAAGTCTAAATTGGGGTGGATTACAGGAATCGGAGTAGAGGTAGTAGGGTGGTTACCAAGCAGTTATAATGGGTATGATTTGAATTTAACTCTGTGTTCAAAACTCTTAACTACGAAGAATATATTTACAAGACCGATCTAATGCCTATGAGACTATTTCTACCGTGTTTATTTTAATAATGACCGAATATAAACTTTCTTTGTAGACAGAAATTATAAACGTTTAGGACTGATACACTTCTAAGCGAGTGGTACCTGTCGAGATAAAATGACGGCTAGATGGGGGAATGTAAAAATACTTTTCAAAACCAAAAAGAATTTCGATAATGCTAGTATATATGAATTATTCGTCTATTAAAATTAGGTTGTAGGTCGGCCAGCTCGGGCCGATTAAAATTTGAAGCTGGGAAACATAAAAAATTATAAAAAAAAAAACAACGCGACCGAATAGTTGGTTTTTTAATATTAAGGGACAATTTCTCGACTACATATATATAATCCTTAGCTAGGCTCGACTCATTTTCACCGATACAGATTCAGAAGGGGGGGAATATGAAACAGCTTTTGGAATCCAAAAAAAGTTTTGTTAATACAGTGCACTCTGCGCGTTGTAGATAGGAAATCGGCCAGTTTGGACCGACTGATCCGAACGAAGATGGAAGCTACTTGTTACATAGAAAAAGATAACGGGACTGAACATTTCTGCACTGCTTATACCTAACCCTTAACTAACATTAACCTTCTTTGCAGGGAGTAATTAATAACGTTTAAGAACTAAATTGCTTACACGCCAGTGGTAGCTATTGTGGAGAGACGGTCTACCAATTCATGGAGGTCCAGATGCGAGGAAACATTCGAATTTAAAAAATGTTTTGCAAATTATTCGCATAGTAGAATTGGGTTGTATATATTAGATCGACCAGTTTAAGGAGATTGATTGGAATTTGGAGCTGAAAGCTCCTAGCCACGTAGAAAAAGATAACAGGACCAATCAGCCGATTCTTTAACGTCTACTAGGAGACCGTACTACTGCACTGCTTATACCTAACCCTTAGCGAACGCCGACCTCTTTTGTAGAGAGGGATTACGAACGTTCAGGGTTGATACACTCCCACCTAAGTGGTACCGGTCGTGTAGAGACGGTCGCCCGACTGACAAAGGTCCAGATGGGGGATGTGCAAGAAAACTTGCAACATTCAATAAGCGTTTAGATAACGCACTGAATTATCCGTGTAGTTGAACTGGATTGTAGATAATAGACTGAAAGTGCGGGCCGATTGGTTTGAATTTGGAGTTAGGAAATTCTCATTACACAGAAAAAATAACGTAACCGATTTGTTGGTTCTTTTACAGTCATTGGAAAAACATTTCCGCAGTGATCACACCTAACCTTTAACTAACTTTGACCTCCTTTGCAGGGAGGGTTTAGGGTTGATAAATACCCATAAGAGTGAAGAAACGGTCGACCAATTAATAGAGGTCCAGATGGAAAAATATAAAACTATTTTTGGAATCCAAAAAGCGTTTCATTGATGCAGTAAATTGTGCACGTAATGAAAATAATTTGCAGATAATAGATAGTTTATTTTGGACCGAGTAATTCGAATATGGAGCTGAAAGCTAATTCTACTTACATAAAAAAAAGATAATGGAACCGATTGATGGACTCTTTTACAGATACTGTGGGGGGACTATTTCTGCTTTGCCTATACCTAATCCTCAGCATTGATTTATTTTGTAGAAAGGGCTTGCAAACGTTCGCGTTAATATACCACCACGCAAAAAATTCGATAATATAATGAATTGTAAATCAGTAAAATTCGGTTGCAAATAACGAAACAACTAGTTGAGCTATTGGAATATGGATTATAACCGCCTCACTGTAATTGCTACATTGTAAGCTAAATTACTATTTCAATTAAAACATCATAAAGACTGTTGTATTTCTTCTTTAACTATCCAAATTTTTTATGTCATATTTGATACCTGCAATTGTAAGTAACCCATGCGTTACACAAATGCATATCTTTATTGCAAATCATTCCCAACAACCGACCATTTAAATACCCACGTTGATGAAATTTTTAAAAACTATTCTTTTTGAAAGTGTGGGAATAATTTGCGAGCGACATGTTCATTCTTATTCCTTTATCATGCATCCCATTATTAGTAGAAAAATAAAAAACGACTTACCAATTGTTGAGTTGAGGGGCTCTGCATTCACCTAACCCACAGGAAACGTTAAATTTTCTATTAGGTCGGGGAAGGGGTGTTTACGCACCATTTCCATAACCGGGGCGCGCCTGAACTCACTCGGTCCGCTGGTGGTGAGAAGATTTCTTCCAAGCTGGGAACGGCATACAAGGAACGTCTCGGGTGAAACACCAAAACCGTTGTTCAAAAATTTTAATGGGAAAACTCGCGTCCGCTCGCGCGCGCTGCTATTAACAACTGACAGAATATCTGCTATGCAGCTAACTTGAAGTAAAAAGTTTGCTTTTTGCAAACCGAACGAAAGATACCATGACATAAGAACTACACCGTTGTTATCGAGTAGGTAATGATTGAATAACAGTTTTGTTTTTGATAACATTATGTATGGTATTGATATAAGTAGATTGAACTTAATGCAAACATAAGCGTTTAATTACACTTTATCTCTATATGCTATTTAAAAAATATTAATAATTAATAAAGGCTTCCGGTCATCTACAGCAGTTGTCAAGCCAAAATATTCTCTAGTGATTTTCTAATCAATTTTTTGCGCACCGTTTACTTTCTGGTCGTTAATCAATAACGCCGCAATTTTACGATACTTAACAGCAAAAAAGGCATCTTTATATCTAGTACAGTACCCAAGAAATGGAATTTGTTGTCAATTTTTAGAGATTCTTTGACCAAGAAGGAGTAGGAATAGGGGGTTGGTCTATTTAACGTCCCACTCTGCTTTCAAATGGTCTTGATCAAAATAAATTGGTTGAAAATAATTTTAACTATATTTTATTACTAGGTAAAAGGACACCTAGCAGATATTTGCAGTTCGATTTTATTATAAAATTTGTTAATTTATCTTATAAGCATGCTGTATATGACCAATTTGCAATAGCTTGTAATGTTTAATAGAGTAGTTGATAATTATGACAGAGTTATCAAAAATAATAAAGAGTGCTATATTACATGCAAAATTTGGTATTTTAAAGTGGATCTATTGTGTAATTAAAAATATTTATTTATAATAAAGGTAATTTGTTTATCTTTATGTTATAATAGCTCGTTGGCGCTCTAAAGTGATAATGTGTTTTAAGTTTGTTTGTGGTTAATAAGTTTAACATTCTGTTCATTCGTGGCATGGTCTGTTTTAGCACGTAATTTAATGCAACAATATCATTTAATTAAATTTTCAGTCTAGTATTGTGTTGTGGGGGATGGGAACTATTGGACTGGGTGTTATTGTTTACTCTTTAAGCGTACGGAAGTCCTAATTGATAATATCTTGCAGGTGCCAAAATTTTTGCCATAGTGGAGACAATAATCTTTACTAAAGTTTTTTATAGACAGGGTACCCTTCATAGTTCTTAAAATGGTGGTCGTTTCAATTCCCATACACCACGTGTATGTTCACATTGCGTATAGCAGTACGTTTTACATAGCAAGAAGGTCTCTTGCAAAAATTTTTTATTGGTCTATGTTTTTAACATTAGGGTGCTGGAAGAAAACGGGTTAAATTTTACCATGGAATGCCTAAGTCTGTCGATATTCTATACGTTTTTATCGTCGTACGATGATTTTAAATCTAAAACAAAGAGAAGATATTCTTTTTGCTTCTATGTACCAGAAATTGGTTGCTGTACTTCTTACTGTTCAGATAATGCCTGTGAATGAACATCATTTCAAAAAAATACTCAAAATTTGGATTCTTGCTTAACCTAATAAGAGGGAAATTTTTTGTTATTTTTATTAGACCTTTGGTTATTCCAGGGATTTTAAAAATTTTCTTGATTTCATCATTTGGTAAATTCTTTCGTGAGTACTTGTCTTTAGTTATAGTTTCTAATAATCTGATTAGAGGTTCGATGTTTTTAAAACTCCAGGCAAATATCGGAAAAGGTTTAGAATCCACAATTTTAGAGGACGTTTTTTTTTGTTCCTGTTAGTTTCTGTTGTCGAACACTAAAATTCTGCCCCATCCGGAAACCTAGCGTGCGGGAAAATGTGAATATTGCTGGAATGCCATAGATATGCGTGTCGTCATAGAATTTCAGTTGCATGTTAGTAAGCACAATAAGCCTTTGGCAAGTTTACAAAAAAAAATGATACCTGAGACAGTTGATGGTGTTGATAAATGAATTGTGGCCTATAAGATGTGACTTAGAAAGTCTAAGTGTGTCTTGAGCGGGAATAGGCGTTCACCGGCTGAGGTTGGTTTATTTGCATGAGAATGTATTACTGAGTAGCTGCAATCGGTGCTGCTGCGGCGATAAAGCAGGGCCGGATTGACTGAAAACTTATATTGAATTATAATCAGATGTACCAAAATACTTATTACAAAATCTACCTACATTTTGATAACTTGTCACAAACACTGTTTTATCTTTAATACGAACTTAATTAGTTATCTGATTTTGTGGTATTTATTGGTAAGTTTATAAGTATATATATATGTATATATATATATATATATATATATATATATATATATCATTTTATTAGTCTTTAAAAGTATCAGTTTAACGCTACAAAAAAGTGGCTCCATGTTATCCTAAAATAAGATTAAAATATGCATAACTTAGTTCTCTCGTTTTATATATTTTTGTTGAACGATGCAAATACACTAACTGTAAAATAGCTTAATGTGTATTATACCAAAACTAGTACGCAATTTTTGTACCTTGTAGCAGTTAACAATAGCATAGTTATATCTGTAGAAAGGAGATACCTATTACACTTAAATAAGATATAGTCAATACTGAGTCCAATAATTTAATGCATTTTGTCTTTTAAAAAATGACTTTTCAGACGACTAATACACTATAAATGTTAATAACAAAACCAGAAATTGTTGTTACTTTATTATCAAAATAAAACAATTGTTAAAAGCGATGCGATCATGGTAATGAAAATATTAGCCGTTTCACCAAACAACTTTTCTGTTTAGTATTAGTCAACATCATTCAGGCTTACTTCTGAATTATATCCAATTTTTCATTTAATACGTAAAACAATTGGTTTATCTCTTAGCAAAACAATACGTTTTGATTGAATTAGAGCGAAATCAGTATATGTAAAATATAGAACTGTTACAAAATGCTTTTTGAAAAATCCCCAAATAAGAATTGTGTTTTGAACATCATTTCTACCCATGCAATATAAATATATTTATCTCATTCTATTATGGGTTTCTCAAAACCAGCTGCATAAGGACCTTTTGGCTACTGTTTTAGCTTTTTCGGTATCTCACGTTCAGCATATTTAGCATTCGTAAAACGTTTGCTGCTAAGGCAATTTTTTAAAGCACGTCATCCAAAGCTAGCTTAGGGGCACCAGGTGGATGTTCGAAAAGCTGACACTTTAATTTATTAATTCTTTTCTGATGATCTAGATCGAAAAATGGATTTTATAATTACTATAAACTTAAAGTTGTAAATGTAATCAAAATACACAGGTAAATGCAATAAATAGAAAAGGAAAATTAAATAAAGTACTCGCTTTTAAAAGCAGGTGATGAATTGAAAAACTTGCCTGTAAGGAGAGATGAATGTTTTTCAACTTGCAAAAATTGATTTATTAAAACAAGCAAGAAGCCATTTTAGCGTATAAATAAATGTCAATTGTTGGAGGGCTTGTTCGACGATATTGCTTTTACATGAAGGCAAACAAGAATTTTAATACAATAGCAATAAAAATACTAGCACAAGTTACACAAACAAATATTTAAAACTGGTTAAAATGTAGCAAATACATGTTAAAATTTTTATGATATTGAATGATTTAAAGCGTAAGCAACGATTATAAAAAAGACGGGTTGGGCCCTAAAAATATTCGTGATTAATTTTGGTCCATAATCAGCAGTTTATTCCTTTTATTTAAATTGCCTACATGATGCAACCATCACATTCTCGTTATGCTTACAGAAATGGGCTAGCAGTATTTGCTAAAAATTCTATAACAATGTAAGTTGAACTTTACTAGCTGATAGGGTAAACTTATATTTTTTAGGTTAAAGAAAATGTTTTTATTGTGCTAAATTACATGCGACGCATAAATCACATAGAACATCACTAATAACATCAACTTATAAAAAATATTGCAAGAATTAACCCATACAACTCTCAGTTGATTGCTTGGATAATTTTCGTGAGAAAAATTTAGATATTTAATCTTTCATATAGTTCCTATTTTACTTTCAAATAGGAAAGACGTATCTTGCGGTTAAAAGTGCAACTGTCGGCCGCGCGATAACCCGCGAAATCGGGCTTTATTTATTGCTACGCATATTTTTAAATTTTAAATTTAACGTTGCGTGTGAAATTAATCCTATATAACTGAACGAAGCCACAGCAAAGAGGCCTTTATGGCCTACCACCAGCCTCCGGGAGGGGGGCAACTCCCCCAAATACCACCACTAATACAACCATCAGTATTGACACCGGACCAAACCCAGATCTTCTACAGCCAATTCCATTAAACACCAGGTAATTTTCCACTTCAAACGCAACAAACTCAAACATTTTATCCCCAAACCTTTTATCAAACCCAACAAAACACTCATTCCAACGCACCCCCGCAGCCACCAGAAAATACTAATAACTGGACCATAGCTTCCTATAAAAGAAATAGAAATTTAGATGAAGTGGAAATCAAAAATAAACACCCTAAAGAGAGCGAATATTGGCTTAGCCCACCCTCAACATCAAATCGCTACTCCAATCTAAACATGGAAGGTGACGATGCACAACATGAATCAAATGCTGATAACACTAACGAGAAAATCTTAAAACCTCCCCCATTTTTGTAAATCGTGTACTATTGCACCGCTAATACAACTGCTAGAAGAAAAAGCCAAACAACAATATGATGTTAAAACTCTAGTCAATAACTAAGTAAAGATTCAGCCCAAAACACCTGAATATTACAGAATAATAACAAAAGCTCTGACTGAAAAGGGAACGGAATTTCATACTCATAAACTAAAAGAAGAGAGAAATTATAAAGTGGTGCTAAAAAATCTATACCACTCTATCGACTATAAAGATATCAAAGGTGAAATTGAAAAATTAGGACACGAGGTCACAAACGTTTGTAATATAAAACAATTTAAAACTAAATTGCCTCTCCCAATGTTTCATGTCGAGCTTAAACCAGCCCCTAACAATAAAAGCATTTTTGAGGTAGAATACTTGCAGCAATGCAAAATATAGTTTGAACCCCCAAGGGAAAAAAGAATTATTCCACAGTGTGTACGCTGTCAGCGTTACGGGCACACAAGGAACTTCTGCCAGCTACCCGCTAGATGTGTAAAATGTGCAGGCGATCACCTCACGGAACAACCCTTCGACAAAAACAGTACATACCACCCCCACAAATTAGACAATACTAACAAATACAACCGGGACTATCGTATTCACAAATAGCTTCAACAAAACTCTGAACCTGCTGTAAATCTACCACAAACAACAAATACTAGCAATCCAAACCAACAAGCAAATGACATACAAGAATTAAAAAACATAATGTTAAAGCTATCAGAACAAATAGGAACAGTATTAAATCTATTAACAGCAGTCATTTCAAAAATTAAATAATGGACAGACACTTACAGCTTGCCCAATGGAACGCCAACGGCGTGTCACAGCACCTTGAAAAATTAAAACTATTTATTACTAATCACAACATTGATGAGTTACTTATTTCGGAAACACATCTTACTGATCGGAGCTTTATCAAAATCCCAAATTATGCGCTTTCTACCAAGAACCATCCGGCGGGAACAGCTCGTGGCGGGTCTGCCATAATAATCAGAAACACAATCAAGCACCATCAACTAGAAAGCCACAGTAGCAATTTTCTCCAAGCAACAAGTGTGTCAATTGAGGATCAAATAGGACCCCTCAACCTCTCGGTGGCGTATTTCCCCCCTAAACATGCTGTTAAAGAAGAACAATTTACAAAGTATTTCAAAACCCTTGGATAACGATTCATTGCGGGCGCCGATTACAATGCCAAGCACACTGACTGGGGTTCCATAATTACAACGACAAAGGGACGCGAACTAAACAAAACTCTTGAACACAATAACTTGCGGCACCTATCTACGGGAGAACCCACATATTGGCCCACGGACCCAAACAAATTTCCTGATTTGGTGGACTTCTGCATAACAAAAGGAATTCATCAAAGTCATGCCAATATAAAATCCTGCTTCGAACTTTCCTCTGACCATTCCCCAATCCTGATCACTCTTATCACTAAACCCTGCAAAAAAAACCCTAAATTAAGCAATATGCGTACAAATTGGAACACCTTTCGGTATATCGTAAATGTTGAACTAACCTTAAATATTCCACTGAAATCTCCCGAAAACATTGAATCTGCAGTCAAATTATTCAATGATGTCATTCAGCGGGCATGTTGGAAGGCCACGCCAATTATTCCCGATACAGTCACAATTCCTGATTACCCCTCAATTATTAAACAAAAAATTCTAGATAAAAGAAGACTTCGAAGAAACTGGTAAAGACTGCGTACACCTAAAAGCAAACTACTACTCAACAGAGCAACTCGAGAGCTACAAGATCTCCTTAATAAAAACAAAAGCGATTGCATCGAAACATTCCTTAAAGACTTATCACCCACGGAAGCGACGGATTATTCCCTGTGGAAGACAACAAAAAAACTGAAATAACTAAAAAGATTCTCTCCGCCCATCTGTAACCTCCAGGGCAGCTGGACAAGAAGCGATATGGAGAAGGCAAACGTATTTGCTGTACACTTAGCATCTGTGTTCCAGCCACATCCTTCAGAAAATCTCCCCCAAGAAGAAGACAACCTCACTCAAACACTGTTTCAACCGTACCAACTTGAACCGCCTATTAAAAAATTCAAAGCTGCTGAAGTTCATGAAGTCATTAGCACACTCAACCCTAAAAAGGCTCCGGGGTATGATTTAATAAATGGTAAAATACTCAAAGAGCTACCTGCCATCGGTACACAGTACTTAACTCAGTTATATAATGCAGTCCTTCAGAATGGTTATTTTCCATCCCAATGGAAAGTGGCACAGATTATACTCATCGCAAAGCCTAATAAACCCCCCAACGACCCAAAGTCCCATCGACCGATAAGCCTTCTGTCTATAGTAGCTAAAGTTTTCGAAAAGCTCTTAGTACAAAGACTAATCCGAATTATTGATGACAAAGAGCTACTACCATCCCACCAGTTTGGTTTCCGAAAGTTGCACTCAACAACGGAACAAATCCATCGAGTAGTTCAAACAATCAATAGATATATCACCTACCCCTAAACTACTTTCTAATCCTGCAATCCTATCTCCTTAATCGCTACTTTCTGGTTAAATACAAAACTACAACCAAAAAACTTTTTCCGATCAACGCTGGTGTACCCCATGACAGTGTTCTCGGACCACTGCTCTATCTCTTATACACATCAGACCTCCCGACAATACCAGAAATCACAACAGCTACATTTGCGGATGACACCGCGGTTCTGGCTACTGACAGAGACCCAGTCGCAGCCTCAAAAAAACTTCAAGCCAACTTAACTGCAATTGACAAATGGTTAACAAGCTGGAGAATCAAAATAAACGGGTCTAAGTCAACTCAAGTAACCTTTACCCTGAGTAGAGATACGTGTCCCCCGGTTCAGATAAAGAACAATCCTTTACCGCAAAAAGAAGAAGTAAAGTACCTTGGGTTACATCTTGACAGAAGGCTAACATGGCGCAAGCATATCTTCAGTAAGCGCAAGCAGTTGGGATTAATTTTAACCAAGATGTACTGCCTACTGGGACGTAAGTCGAAGTTATCATTAAGCAATAAACTCCTTTTATACAAAGTAATTCTCAAACCCGTATGGAGCTACGGGATTCAACTTTGGGGAACATCTGCCAACTCTAACTTAGAAATCCTAAAACTCTTCTAATCTAAAGTGCTGCGCATGATTGTGAACGCGCCCTGGTTCATGTCAAACACGATTATCCGTAACGATCTTCATATGCTTTCAGTGAAAGAAGAAGTCAGCCGTTTCAGTGCTAAATACAGTGACCGTCTTAGTGCACACCCTAACACATTAGTAATGGATCTTATAGTTCCCCAAAATCGCAATCGAAGACTCCAAAAATATATACCAAACGACTTGCCAACTAGATTCCCTACTTAATCAATATTAAGTCTTGCGTTAATTTTATTTTAGTTTTAAGATCTAGTTTGTAAGTTTACTTTTATACCCAAAAACTCAAAACTCATCTAGATGACTATTGTTACAGAAGCATCCTACTGGGGATGCTTCTACATGTCCAAATAATCTATCACAGAATTTATTAAGTGCAACTTGTGCAGATTGTAAATAAATTGGAATTTCAATAAAAGAAAATCAAAAAAAAGAAATCTTTCATATATTATACTGCAGATTAAGCAAAAAATACTACGAGTATAAATAAAAAATATAGAAAATAGCTTTTTTCCAAACAAAACACCTAAGTACATGGTTTTCGTAACGAAAACTTCTCGGGCATGATCAGTATTCTTATATTGCAATGCATGTATGTACATGCTCTACAAGCTCTAAATCAATTGTCATCTAATACTATCAGTTACTCCCAATTAGTTTGAGATTTACGTAGCAAGTCTTTCTTGTAATAAAACTACAGTTCTTAAAAAATAATTTTTAACTTATTTTACTTTTGCAACAACCCCTAACTACAAAAATAACAAATTATTATAAAAACACCAACATTTTGTTCCGTATGCGTATACCTATAATTTAACTATTACAATGAGTTACATATTAATCAATGTTCAACTTCTTAAAAGACCCCTCGACACCAAAAATATCAGCACTAATTGTAGGAGTTCCAGTCCTCAACGCTTCGTCAGAACGATACTGGTCGTCATCCAAGAACCACTGCCGATTGCTTTCAATTTTCGCTTTCCATTTATCTGTAAGTTAAAGTGTTACATGATGGCATCTACATATTTATTCATTACTTGTTAGGTCATCCAAGTCGTCGTCACCTTGTGGTAAAACATCTTTTGGAATGAATTCATAGATTTTGTGTAAATTATTTTTGCTAAACATTTTCATCTAAAAAAATATATATTGTTAGTAATAACAGTAGCGTTCTATATATGAAATAGTAATGTCGGTGCTATTAACAAACAGTTTAATTTTGTTGCCTCAACACTGTAATAAATTTATAAACAACAATTATCCTATAGGATTGTACAATAAATACAAATAAATATAAATAATCAATCAATAAATAATTATGTAATCTCAAAATGCTGTCTTCAGCTTAAGAACTCGGATAATCCCACTGAATGAACAACTTCTAAGTTATAAAATAAAGTGTAAGTCTAACAAATAAATTATGAAAGAAACCAAAGATATCTTTAGAACTCAAATAACCATCTAAGTAAAAATCGAAGAAGAAAACTATGAGAGTAACAATAAGAAGAGAAAGCTATCTATTATAGTTCTTACAAAAAACTTTTTTTATAGTGTACATTTTAAACTTAATTGGTATAAAAATAACTAATTATTTGTTATGTAATGCAAAAAAAGAGATTTTTAGCATAATTTGTTATAATAATAAGTTACATAAAGAAGTTAAAAATTAATCATAAAACTGGAAGCAATCCTTAATGATATTCTTAGAAATTTGTAATACTTTAATTAAACAAGTAGCTAACTGTCTAACAAAATTTTGTTACTAATATACGGAAATAAGATCAGGATCAATGCCGGTGACAATCTGATACAAATATTTATGTTCTACTTGCAATTGTAATTCGTTCAAGATGCTGACCACAAAAATAGAAGAATTTTCATTATTAATATAAACACAAAAGATGCATTTTTTAATATTATATTGACTGAGGAAAATTTAAAAGAATGTATCATCAAATACATCCAGCGTAGCCTCAAACCAGGATGAGATTTCATAGAAGATGATATAAGTAACGAAAAATGTATGTGCAAATAATTACTTGTAATGTCCAGAAACGTGCAAGAGATATTATAAGAGACATTAAGCAAATAAAAATTAGAATTAAATATATTAGCCAAAATAAAAGAAAGAAATCTAGTTCAGGAGCAATTAGCACTATTCTTAATAAAAAAAAGAAGAAAATTAGAATTAGTTCTTTACTGGGCGTCTTTAATCTGCATGCTCTTTAAGAGAACTATAAGTTATAGAAGAAAAATGGTCTTGTGCGTACTCTATAAAATCAAAATGAAAGTTTAGAAAACATGTTTCAGAGAGAAATGTATTAGGTTAAATTTTTTGTTTCGACAATGTATGTAATTGATGATGTACATTAATTAAGATTTAACAAATAATAAAAAACGTTAATTATCGTCTAGAGTATTGAAATATTGGGTGTGTTTTCAATTGCCTCTCGAAGTAAATTATTTGATTTATAAAATTTAATTTTGTGATTGGCTTCTTTATGTTTGAAAGGTATTGAAGAATTATTGCCTTTTCGTTCGGACATTTGACTCTAACGTAAAGCAAAAGCGCTTTTAGGGTTTTAGTAATGTTTTTGATTTTATTTTGTTGGTTTTTAGTGTCAAAAAATTAAAAAACTTGGTAATAAAACGTCTTGCATCTGAGTTGATTTGAGCATGATTTAACATTTATATAACGTTTGATATGGGTAGGTTTTATGTAGACAGTAAATAGACATTGTCATTAAAAGTATTTTTAGTTACTTATTATTCAAGAAAGAGATACTTCCATTACTGTGAAGTTTGTTTAGGTAGAAAAGGCATCAGGTAAAACGTATTTCGTACCCGAGGCTAGATAACAGAGTGTCATTAAGGTAGATTATCTAACAAGGAAAATATAAGAAAAGAGAATTGAAGAATTTTATATTAAAATGGGCCCTAAAAGGGTTTTCTACAACAGATAAAAGTAAGGAACTCACGAGAGTTTGGCGATGATTTTATGATTTGAAAATTTTTGGGGATAAGAATATCGGTAAACGGGCAGACAACAACAAAACTGACTATTTTGACGTATTAGAAAAGATTTGAGAATTTCTAAGAATTCGTGAAAGTTTTAGACGTATGATGAGACATGTCCTATAAAAGGCTGAAAGATTTTGGCCAAGTAGTTGGCTAAGTCGTGTGTAGAAGAACCAAAGGCACTGGCAGTAGGTGGTAAGGGAGTATTTATCATGTGAATTTTTGAGAAATTGTATAACTTTAGGATTATTTAAAATATACTATAATAATGTTAGAAATACTAAAAAACTGCTCCTGCTTAGTACTTTAGGAATCTTATTTATCTTATTTAGAGTTTTGAAAAATAACAGATAAATGATATTGGTAACCGGTTACTGAATTAGTTGAACAAAATAAATTGAATATTATAAATACATGCTACCAACATAAGAATATTCATAAATTAATATAAATTTAAAAGACCTAAATCTGTAAATCAAATGCCTCATAATTACATAAGAGAATAAAGTGAAAGTCATAAACATCATTGTGCACATAAAAGGATGTTTTAATTCAGATTACTGTTTGGTAGAAACTATCTTTTATATATTACTTAAACAATTTTTTAAAATAATTGCAATAATAAAAGGCAGTCACCAAAAGTGTGATTTAATTTGCTCAGTCTTAATAAAAACAGGAAAAATTATTAAAGCAGATTTTATTCAAAATGTTCGATAGATCAACGTAGCAAATGTATAAAAATATAAGTAATTGGATTCCTTCGATTGTAGGAAAGCTTTGGATGTTCAAAAAAAAATAACAAACATGTCTATCCAGTAGAGATAATATAATCAAGAAAAACAAATTTTATATTCTAATGTATTAAAATCAGCGAAGAGTAAGAGTTGGGGAAATATAAATAGAACAGACAAAAAATTAGGCGTCTAGTTCTACCCATAAATGTGTGAAAAAGAAAGATAACTCACCAAATCTTCTTTCTCTTAAAATCCTACTTAACCAAACTACCACATCACCTCCGGTTTTTTTGCAGAGAACTGTCTCCAGCTCTTTCCTGTATCTTTTCCATACTGAGGATATTCTAACTACAAATAGTACCTTAAATTCAATATTTGCATGTGATACTGTAACACTGGTACAAACGTGAATTGCACATCAGAAAAGCTCCAGACATCTTTAATCCTCCTACTGACTGCTAAAGTACTTCAACTTTTCTACAACCAAAGACTGATTTGAAAAGTTCATATGGAAACCAAAAGTTAGCAACTCAATCTAAAGACAAAAGGAATGCACTGGCTATTTGGGTGTAAATTCCAACTGATTATAGAAAATAAACTGTTGCTATACAAAATCACTCTAACACATACATGGGTCTACGAAATTGAGCTGTAGTAACGCAGTAAACTACTAAAGTTTTACAATTTTTCCAATCGAGAGATGCTAAGTAATCTAACCAATGGACCTCAGTGCCTCAGCAATCAAACCTTCCATTAAGAGTTATGCCACTAAAAGAAAAACTACAGACCTCTATTCCCGTCAAAATTTGACTAGAATATTGAATAGACAATTACCGGAAGACAACATTGAGCGTGTCATATAACAATCATGTCACATTATTTACCTATTAGCCTGTATTAAGTTGTAAATTGGTAACTGAATTTAAAAAAATGCATAGGAAGTGACGCTGATATTAAAGGTAAAAAGTGTTTATAAATACAAAAATATTAACAAAATGCGAAATTATTACATAACCATCTATCTAATATCAAAATTATAACAGCAAAAAATAGCTAAGGAAAACTCTATTATTATTATTCAAAAACGAAAACTCCTTATACCTGAATAAAACAAATACTGAGGAAATTATAGTAAAAATCATACAACTAACAAAACATTCATAAATAAATTAAAGTCTGGAATAGTGTACAAAATGGTAGCGCAACTTTATACAAAATGCATAGTTAAACAAGAAATTCCAGAATAATGATATTATCTTCATTTATAACTATTAGTTTGCATTTGATTCTGAAAGAGTGCAGACATGCATGTCGTCGCTCCGATAAAAGATCAAGAGCTGTAACAGTTAGGTGATAGCGTGAAACCGGCAGATCACTTTCAATCCATTTGGCCTATGTGACTTCACCACTAAGTGGATAACCACTTTTATTATCGCGCCCACAACGAATGTAGCATTCGGATGCCTTTCCAATCAGACACTAATTTTTAACAGCAGACACAATTATTATCAAACTCTTCCACTCCAGCAAAATTCTTTCACTTTAACCCCGATAACTTACAATCATCAATTGTTTTCCCAAACACCTCAGCTTTTATTCCTGCATTTAATCAGTATGCCGCACCTGTAGCTACGCTGCTCAAAATGCAATCAACACAGCAAACTTCTAACGAAAATCAAGAAGTAACACAGGAGAACATTCACAAATGGCAAGTAGTCAGAAAACCCTAATCCTACAAAAATCTACGGATGAACTCAAATTAGTCTTATTTAAATACACACAACAGATTTTTAGCATTTATCGATAATGATGTTAATAATGACGTTAATATACAGGAAAATAAGTCAGCTACCGCAACTAAAATTCAAACAAACGAACTAAAACCACCGCCCATATTTATATACGGCGTAACTAATTTTAAAGGCATGGTAGACAATCTCGCAAAAATTATCGGTGATGAAACCATAGAAAGGCCCTAGCAGATAATATGGTTAAAATAAACGCCCTCAGAATTGATACATACAGAAAGCTGATCAGCTAATAGATAAAAAAATAATTCTCCACACTTATCAACTAAAGCAAGAGAGATCTTACAGCGTTTTCATAAGGAACCTTCACCTTTCAATCCCAATTGATGATATATAAGCGGAACTAGAAGGGTCTGGTCACAAAGTCCGCAATATATTAAATATAAGACACATAATAACTAAAGAACCTCTGTTGATGTTCTACGTTGATCTAGCTTCCAAAGAAAGCAATCATAAAATCTTTGAACTGAAAGCCATCTGTGGTATGATAATAACCGTTGAACCTTCTAGGAAGAAAAGTGAAATAATGCAGTGTACTAGATGCCAATACTATGGACACACTAAGAAATATTGCACTAAACCATTCAACTGCGTGAAATGTGGTAGATCGCACAACAGTTCCACATGTTAAGACAAGAGATGCTTCAGAAAAATGTCTGCAAGGCCTATTAAGATCTCTTGTACTTAAGAAGTAAATCAAGCCACACATTTGAACATAATTTTAATGCCACAAGATCACGCCCTAATCCTGAAACCCGTTTCATTCTCAATACTTCTGAGGCTATAAACAACTACATGAACACTCAGAATATGTCTTATGCGCAGGCAACTTCTGGAACAACAGGAGTCGGTGCAAGCAATGACTCATTCTCCATTATTAAACAATTTCTACAAACCCAAAAAAATTATATCATGCTTATTTTGAAGGCTCATTTTACTAACAGAAATAAAATTCAGATTTCTAACTAGACCGTGTACAGCACCTGTCATTCTGATTATACTGCGCATGACGGCTCCGCAATTCTCATTCTCAACAGCGTCTTGCATCACGAGCTTCCTAAGTGCCAAACAGTACACATACTAGCTATTAATGTAAAAATTAATGCCTCACATTGAAACTACACTGCAACAGCCATCTATTACCCCCCTCGCCATACAATATTGACCAATCAATTAAAAACCTTTTTCTAAACCTTAGGCCAAAAATTTATTGTTTTGGTGGTGACTGGAACGCGAAACATTCGCGCTGGAGATTTAGATTAATCACCACTAACGGCCGAAAATCTGGTTCGAGCAATAAATGATAACAACTACATACATTTTTTAACTAGTAAACCCACCTTACTAACCCTCTGATATGCACAAAATTCCTGAGCTGCTAGACTTTCTCATATCTGCAGGAATCTCTGAAAACTACTTTCATGTCGAAAATAACTATGAGCTCTCATCAGACCACTTTCCTGTCATTATAACCCTTACCACAGAAGTAATACTCAAACCAATAAATCCTACCATGTTTTTTCAAAACTATATTCAAGATAATATTAACTTAAAACAAAGAATAAAGAAATCTAAAAATTTAAACAATAAGGTTCAATACTTTACTAAATTTATTCAAAAAGCATCAGTTGTCCACACGTAAATCCAATGTAATACAAGCAAAAACTAACATAGTATCCCTTCAAATGCGTGAACTAATTATTGAAAAAAAAACAGTCTAGAGGAAAATTTGAATAGATCTCACAATCCTGCAGAAAAATAAATTTACAACAGATTGACCAGAAGACTCAACAATCTACTAAAAGAATATCAAAATTCCAGCTTTAAAAACTACATTCCGAAGCTAAACAAAGAAGACCACTTTATTTGGAAGACCACAAAAAAGTTTAAGCGTCTTTAAGTTAATGTATTACCAATACAAAAAAAATGGCACCTAGGCGAGGTCCGATATCTAAAAACCCGAAGAATTCTCTCACTATCTCTCAGAAGTTTTTTCACCATTTGACTCTGAGGAAATAGCTAACGTCTTGGATATTCCTTGCCAGTTGTCATCGCTAATCTAGCCGTTTACCCCTAATAAAGTCAGTGATATTATTAAGGTATTAAGTAGCCAGGTTATGATTTGATTCCAAAAAAACTGTCGTTCTTCTAACCACTATCTTCAACCGGATGCTCAGTCTGATTTGCTTTCCCATACAATGAAAATACGCACAGGTCCTAATGATACTTAAGCCGGGTAAACCAATACATTTAACTAGCTCATACAGACCAATAAGCCTGTTGCCCCTCACTGGAAAACTATTTGAAAAGCTTCTCCTAAGTAAACTATACAACGATTTAGACATGACCATCTTGATACCAAGTCATCAATTCGGATTTAGGGAATACCACTCGACAGTTAAACAAACCCACCGAATTGTCAATTTAATAGCTATATGTCTCGAGGAGAAAAAGTTCTGCACCGCATCCTTCCTGGACGTCAAACAGGCTTTCGACAAGGTATGGGATGTCGAATTATTATATAAATTAAAACAACGATTACCGAGTACTTATCATCTTTTGATAAAATTATACCTTACCGACCGCTACTATACCGTAAAACACAACAATCAACTCTCTACATATCACCCATTAAAAGCAGCTCTACCTCAAAGCAGGATCCTTGGTTTCTGCATATTAAGATGATACTTTAAAATTCTGTAATTTGTATTTATCTGACATCTAAAACTGAAACTTACCCTTAATTGCATTTTTTGGCCCATAACACTTTTTGCCAAACTAAACATCGTATCCAGAGCTGGTCCACAATTTATAAAGTAAATTCCTTTAATTCTAGCAGGGTATGCGCTTTGGGAACAAGAAAAAACTTTCTTTACGTAGCTTAGTGTTGCTTGAGTTAAATAACTCAGTGGGAAGTTATTCACATCCAGAACGACGTATAGCCCACACACAACAAACTGGTCATTTTCTTTCAACAGCATATCGCAAATCATATAAAACACCTTGGTAATGTCGTTCAGTGACATTGTGTCCGGATTTGCATTGTCATACCGGATAAATACAACTCCGGGTCCACAAGCGTCAACAGTTTTCGTCAAGGGTAGGAAAAGCCTAAAAAAAAGTTCAGCATGCGCCAGTTATATTGTTCTTTAACTTACCCAGCTTTTAGTATATCTTGAATGTGTGGAGAAAGAGGATCTTTCTCCTTAAAAAATTCCGGCACCAACGTGCGCAGGGTGTAGTAATAATCGAGCTTTTGCTTGGTTTTTTGGAAACTAAATTTGCAACCTCGTAAAAAGGATGCAATCCATTGGTGATCTTGCAAAGTAATTGTTTTAATTAAATCTGTCTAGAAACTTCCAGTTAAGTACAAGGTGAGCTTGTAAATTACAAAATTCGTATTGATTATTTGCTGTAATTATTTATATAAGGTGCTTCAAAAGCCTTTAATAAGTTTGGAAGAAACACGAATTTTATTAGTTACATTTTGAACATAATAGTCGAAAAATTTTGCTTTTTAAGATAATCTCTTTTCTGATCTTTCAGTCTTCTCTTTTTGGTAATGTAAATTAATGTAATTTAAATATACTTTATTCTTACAATATATTGCAAAACATGTGGGAAGCTGTGCTGAGCGTTATGACAATAATAAATAGATATTCGGAACTCGAAGCGCACTATTAACTAGACATAAAGGCGCTTCTAGTAAAGCAAAAAAAATAATTATATTTCTTTAGAGTTATTCCAGAGAAATAAAATTAATTTTTTTTTCAAAATATCTACTTGCACTCATTGGATTTTTTCCGTTATATTCATCAACAACAAACTAAATAAAAGTTAAAAAGCTTACTTCATTTGATTACCGCTGGTGAGTTTCATAAATTTCATTAGTCTTACAGGTACCAAAGAGCACATGAGTAAATGTAGTTTTTAAAGGAAACAAGTTTTATAACTAATTAATTTTAATTTTTGTTAGTGGAACTTAAATGAATATATTACCACGTTTATAGTCTCTTAAAATATTTAATTGTTTTTAGTACTATACTTACTAACTACAAAAATCTATGTGACTGCTTTCTTAAAACTAAATTAAAATATTACAAGGTCATTATTATTACTTGCAAACCAAAAACAAAAATTATTTATTCTTAGGTACATTACTTAGACTTTATAGCTTTCTAAGATAATATTTTAGACACTTTTTCTCTCTTAATTACCTGTGTTGACAAATTTGTCTTTCAGATTTTATGAATGCTTTTATTTTATTTACATAAGAAAATTATAAAACCCCTTCTTTTATAACACTTAAAATTTATAGGTTTAGTAAATCGCATTACAAGGCTGCAGAAAAATACTCTTTTAATATTTGTCCCATTTAAAAATCACAAAGCATTATTTATCTTATGATACTAGATCTCTTTTTACCATTGGTATGGAATTTTAAAAAAGGAAATATGTGTAAAGTTGCATAGGCGCGTAGTTAAAGATTAACATTTAAAAGATGTATTTGTCATTTTTGTTATACGTTCTATTACTTAACTACACCTCAAAAGAGTCATTTGCACGCGATTTTTGAGTACACAGAACTTTGCCGCAAGAATAGTTACATACAAATGTTGCGGCCAGTAAAATTTCTTAAACAAAATTTAAAAACTGCATTGCTAAGGCACAATAATAATTATTATTAAACTATTATCTGCTACAGCTGTAGACTACTTTCAGAACTTGTGTTAAAAAGTCTAATCGTAGAGGTTTTTTCTAAGCCTATGATTTATTAATTACTGAATATCAAAAACCACTGATCAGAAAAATAATAAAGCCGGAGCTGTTCACCGATTACTTAAACAAAACTATCCCTCAATATAAATATATTTTTTATTAAATTATTTTTACGCATTAAAGTTTTTTTTTGGTCAAAAATGTTAGCATTTGAATATTCAAAACCAATTCCAGAGATAAAATGTTTATTCAACAATATTTATGAAAAGGTTCGCTTATTCCACAATTTCTTGTATTAGTTTTCGAGCTATAAGTTTAAATTAATACTAATATTATAAGTAGATCAAATGTAGCAGTGTATCTATTTGCATGTATTACAATTAGTTAAAGGAAAAGTGTGGGTATCTAAAAAATATATAACATTATTACCTGTCCTAGCATTTAAATGCGGTTGCTTAGCGAGCCAGTCGCATATGCTGCATATATCTTCCTCAATGCGACTCGGGTCTTCGTTTAGCTCCTCCGTGGCTTTTTCTTGTAACTCTGCGCTGAGTGGTCGAATCATGTCGGATGAGCCTGCGGTAAACTGAACAGGAACAAGCAATTTGCCGGAACCCGGCACTGGATGGTGGATTTGACACGAGCGAAGTGTGTCTGCGGGTAGATCCGCTTCGTGAACTTCATAAATTGAAAATGGAAAGGCGTCACGGCTAACCGGTTTACATGTGTGCAAATAATAATCAAATATTTGCTTACTAGCTCAAATTGCAGCTATAACACTGGACAACTGTTTTGTAATATTTTTGTGGACCCACCAAGCTCAAAGGTCTCATCATCCTAATTTAATTTTATTTGAGTTAGAACAATGTTATAGTTATATAATATTTAACTTTTGCTTTTTACTATTCAAAAGGTTCTTAGCTATTACAATTATTTTATATAATTAAATTGCATGTGGGCCAAGAAAATTAGCAGATAAACTTAATTAATTAGAAATAAATATTAAGCAACTAATTAAGCAATAGCTACTACTTTCATTGAACAACAGTAAGAACTTTCTGGCATAAATAGCAAAATTTATTTTATTTTATTTATGGCACCTCAAAATCTACTGAAGTATAAATTACCTTGTGCTCATTTAATTAAAAGTAAAAATTTTTGCCACCCAGTAATGTCAAATTATATGAAAAATCTAACAAATATTGTACCTCGGTTAATTTTTTTATCGAAAAGAATATAAGAAACAGTGAAAATTCTTAATCACTAGTCTTATTGCATTTTGTATCAAGTAGTTTCACATGAAATGTCAGATTTCCTAGGGTAAAAGTTAAAACCAGTATTCTCAACCAAAAAACATTTATCCTACCAAGTTAATAGGTGTTTTTTTTTTGGTAAAGTAGCCTTAAGAAACCTAAATGATAATTTTTCGGTTAGTACAGTGCTTGTTTTGTCCAAGATCCGAAAATGACAAAACTAGTGAAAACATGTCAAATGAATAAAGTGGGTAAGAAGGGATTGGTAACAATTTTATTAATTGTCCGATTTTCTGCAGTACGACATTGATGTGATTACTTCACATTGGTACCACCATACCAATCTTCCAAGAGATGAAAACTCACTCTATATAGAAGAATTCTCGCTATCGATAACAGTGTTATTTTTATTCATGACTATAATTTCCACAAAGTTTTCTCATTATGCTTCAGCAGCGAAAAAGCGTCTGTACATTTTGCGGCATTTTGTCACTTCATATGGAACTCATCTGTTAAGTTTTTTAACCTTTTCAATATTATGAAAACGACTATTGGTCCTAATCAATAATAATTTGATTTAATTTAACTTCTAAATTCTTCATCAATACTAAGAGCAGGTAATTCTTGATTAATTTTTCTCGTCACTTCCAATGCATTTAATCCTTCTTTCAAATGAAAAAGAAAAGTACTGAAATACTCCTTGTTAAGAGTACTTCTGTAAGAAAAAAGTTCGTTCTCGGCTTGTTAGACCGTGGTCGGAGTTTCGAAACTCTTTACGTTTGCCCCACAACTTCGGAAGAAAATTTTCTAAAATTGAGTTACTGTTTGGTGCGCTCTTGCTTTTATACTGGTAAGCGTGTTGTAAGGATGGTGATCGGGAACCGTTGTTGACATTAGGAAGAAATTTGAGCTACCACACAGCCTTGCCTTCTTACTGCAGTGCTGAGATCAAAAGTTAGTTTCGAAGCATCTATAAATCAAACACCAGCTACGCACCCTTTAAACCAGAAATGTTAGATCTCTCATGAACACCTTTACCACACTCCTATAAGTATAAAATCAAGAGCGTACGGAACAGTAACTTATATCGAGTATAATTTGGACGTCATACTGGTCAACGAAACCCATCCCAAAGGAGGAAATATAGTCTATATAAATATAGTCTGCCGAATTATGGCAGTTATCGAAACGATCGCCTTTTTGCAGCCCGATAAGGGATCGGGGAGTTATAAAGCTCGTTGCTGTCTACAACTTATATAACTATAATTCAGTCACGCCTACACCGCCAACTATACAACCAAAACCTCCACTGACTGTTGGAGCGTTAGTGCGACATCGAGTACATCGATTTTGATCTTGACCAGATGGACATTGTCAAGCAGATCAACTTCATAAAACCTTACAAGATCTCGAAACTAGATGGAACCCAAAATCGTGTGATCAAGGCTCTTCCACAAAATAGTCTTTGGCTGACCATGTGGAAACTTGTAGAAAAAATCATGCACCAGCGTCTAAGGACAACTATTAAAGTCCTTCAACTGGTCCCGGAGGGTTTAGCTTTCTTCGTGGCTACTCCACCACTCACCGGCTTCTGCTCAAGAAAAAGATCGTAGCTTCAGCCTGTCTTGACATAGACAAAATGTTCGACAAAATGTGGCACAATAGGGTTATCTACAAAATGCTTTCAGCAAGCATTTCTCTGCCAGTTGTGCAACTAATCCGGTTTCTTTTGTCCGATCACAATTTCTGGATCAAATTTGGTGAGGAAAGGAGCCTCCTCAACGTTATGGCCCAATATGCAAGCGACACGTCGGTGCTGATCAGCTCACTGCGTCCATATGTATTATCACGTCGACTTCAGAAAGACCGTGAGATACTAGATGCCCCCGATTGAAGATAGAAATTAAAGCCGGAAAGACAACAACGGCTTTATTCTCTAGCTGAACGAAACTTCGTTGCTGTAACAACTTGATACCATTCGGGACCTTCAGTCACGAGATACCCTGAAAAGCTCAAGAAAAGTACAGACCCTGAACCCCAAGCTTACCTGGAAGCTCTATGTAGAAAGGACCGCAAATAAACCAAAGGCAGCCCGACAAGTCCTGAGTTGGATATTCTTATTATTCATGTTGATGTTTTCATTACTAAATAATGGATTTTTTATATTATGTAATTGATAAAGAGAGCTTTTGAAATTATAACTATGGTTATGGTTAAGCTTGATTATTGAATAAATTTGATTTAAATTAATTAAAATCCAACTAAGTTTAAATAGCTTAAATTGGAAGTTTGTTAAATCTTTGTTTTATCTAACTTGAGATTTGCAATTCTATTTTTTAATACTGTATAGAGGACATGTATAAACCAGTGTGGTATGCTAACAATAATATAGCATAAACAAACGTATAAAAATTGTTTTGTTAGTTAATTCTTACCAACTATAACAGTTCTATTTAAAGAACAAAAAAACAATTAAATAAAAACTGCCGTAATATGCTTTATTATGTTTTATTAATGTTCTTATATTTTTCTTAGCTCCTGCTTTCTCAACTTTGGTAGTACTTTCTATCGTTGCGTAACGTAGTAATTAATACCCAAAACCATATCTTATTTGCTATGTCTTAAGTTGATATACAACAAGATTGAGAGTTGCCCGCAAAAAGTTATTGTGGCGTCCTAGGCTAACAACTTTTCACTCGCCTTTCAAATGTTTGCAAGATGGGAACGTGGAACAATTTATTTACAAATGATAACGGTGGGATAAATCGATGCGGTTTCTATCATCACCTTGACATCGTAGTTGGCTATTTTATTCACAACATTTTTTAACTTTGCCTAAAACATTTCTCTAGCATCGTCCTCGCTTTCCCCAGGTGGTGCATGTACATTAGCCAGAGTTATGTTATAAAATGTTGCTTTAAGTTTTAAAATTGCTAGTATCTTATTTATTGGTATAAATTTTATTATAACACCCTTGTAATATTTATATATTATAAAGCCTACAGAAATATTCCCCTTTTTACCCAGATTAAAACATATTGTGTAGTTTTCTACATCTGTTATACCGGTTTTCCAAATTCTGTATTTTGCCAGCAACCCCGTATATTTACGTATATTTCATATACCAACTATTATGTCCCTTTTTCTAATCCTTCTAGCATTTTTGTGTTCCCTTACATCTTTACCATTATCATTGCCATTTTCGTCATCTTTATTGGCGTTATCACTTACTCTTGCTAGTTTTTGTCTTGTTGTTTATGTTGTTTTTTTCTTTTCTTTCTCTGGGGATCTCTCACCACGCATTTCTTGTCCCTATTATTTTTATATGTTTTCTCCAGTTCCTTCAAGTTCTTTATTCCATATGTCGTATTATTGACAATTAATTTATTATATTTTAGTTAAATTCTGTGATCCGCCTGTTTCGCCTGTTTTAGATGGGGTAGTAGTAATTTTTGTTAATGGTTTGTTTTTTTGTAAAATCCTCATAGAACCATATGTCAGTGCCTTTAAGTATTTTAGATTGCGTCATAATACCTATTTTCTTTTTTCCGACGTTAATTTTATCGATATTGGCTTTCCATGCAGGGTTATATTTCCCCAATTTTCTAACTGTCATTTGCTATTTTCATATTAATTTCAATATCCGTTTTTTGAAATAGGCTCTGTAGTTTTCTCATAGTAACCTGATCCTTTTCTTCCTCCTCGTCCACTATGCCTTTTATTACTAAGTTTTTTCTTTTAATTTCTCTCCAAAAATTATATTTTTTATCTTGCCTTATGACGCATTTTTCAGTTGTTCGTTTGCTTCTTTATTATTTTTATTTTGGCAATAAAGTTTTCCAGTTTTTCATCTAAACTTTTCAGCTTATTATTTATTGTAACTAGCATATTCTTATATTTCCCAGGCTTTCATTGTTGCCTGTCAAATTTATTGATTTACTGTAGCTTGTTCCGCTGCACTTGTTTATGGCGTCTAACCGGCCTTGCGCGTTCGCTAATATCGGTCATAATTATATTTTTTTAAATTTTTCATTAACTAATTATTTTTGATAACTGCACTTGTACGTTGCTAACGCCCGCAAATTTTTTTAGCTAAATATGTAACTAATTCATAAACAAATATGACAACGGGTGACTGAGTTCGCCTGCTCAGGGCATTCCAACATCCATTTGATCCCAAATAATCTGGATTCTAAAACGTATCATAATAACATTTTATTTTTTAATATTTCGATAAGTTTAATCTTTTGTTTGTTGGAATCTCATAATTTTGGAATTATTGCAACTATTCTTTCTCTTTTTTCCCATTTATGCCTTACAGCGTTGGGGCCTCTATCCATTTCTTGTAGTTGGTTCTTTGCATCGCTAACGTCCTAGCTTCCTGAATGGTCTTCCCTCTTTTCCTTGCCAACTCTTTGATATTATCCTCCCATTTGATTCGGGGCCTGCCTCTCTTCTTCTGTCCTTCTGGTCTGGTTTTAAAAATTTTCCTCGGGTATGAGTCAGCTCTCATCCGCACAAGGTGTCCGTAGCATTTTAATTGTTTGTTCTCTATTTCTTCTATTATTGGCTGCTGTTCTAATTCGTCCCTTACGCTTTTGTTCCTAACTCTATCTTTCCTAGTCTTGCCTACTACTTTCCGTAGATATTTCATCTCAGAAGCTGTTATTTTTGATCTGAGTTTATCCACTAATGTCCAAGATTCCGCTCCGTATATTAGTGCAGGTGTATAGATGGTTTTATATAAATTCATTTTTGTTCTAACTTTAAGCTCTTTCTTGCCTATTAAAGTGTTATTTATTTGGTAGTATATTTTGTTTGCTTTACTTATTCTGTGTCTAATTTCCTCTTCTATTTTTCCATCTTTACTGATGATTGTTCCAGGTATCCGCATACTCCAGTTGTTTATCTTCTATCAGAATGGCAGTTTGTTCTATATTATCTTCTCTTGTAATGTGCATAACTTTACTCTTATTAGTGTTTATCTCCATTCCTTTTTCCTCCAGGTTTATTTTCCAAATGTTTATGTTATTTTGTAGTGTTTGTGCATTTCCGGCTATTAGGAGTATGTCATCTGCATAAATTAAATCTTGGGTCATTACTGGTGTTAGATTATGATATCCTATTCTTGTTCTTCTGGTTTTATTTTTGCATTTTGTTATTATATTGTTCATGTATATGATGAATAGCAGTGGACTGAGACTGTCTCCTGCTTTACCCCTCTATTCATGTAGAATTTCTCAGACTTGTGTCCATTTAGTCTTACTTTGCCTACTACTTTTTTGTTGATGCTTTTTATTATTCGTATTAACTTTTGGCTTGTCTCTAATTCTTCCAGTGCATTCCATATGTGCCTTCTTGGTACCAGATCAAAAGCAGCCCTAAGGTCTATAAAGGCCAAGAAAGTGTCTCTGTTTTTGTCTATTGTTTTTTCTATTATGTTTCGTATTGTGAATATATAGTCCTGGGTTTGTCTGCCGGGCCTGAACGCTGCTTATTCCTGCTCCATTTTGTCCTCAATCTCATTTCTTAATAGTTTTCTATGACTTTCAGTACACTTTACGGGCACTGATGATAAACATATTGCTCTATAGTTGTTGCAATTAACTGTTTCTCCTTTCTTATATATGGGCACTATGATATTTTTCTCCCAGTCCTCCGGTATCTTTTCTGTTCTCCACGCTTGTTGAAATATTATCTGGAGCCATTTTATGATTGTTTCTCCTCCTATCTTGAGCATGTCTCATGTAATCTCGTCTTCCCCGGGTGCTTTTCCATTTCGTGTTGCTTTTAGTGCTTGTTTTATTTCTTCTTCTGTAATATCATCGTTTTCATTCTCCTGATCTACTCTTTCCATTTCTGGTTCTTCTTGAATATCTTCTTGGTTCTTAAATTTATTGTGGTAGTGGTCCCTCCATGCTCTTAAAACTCCTTCGGTCGTTGTTTCTAGTTTTCCTTCTTTGTTCTTTATATTTCTTATCTGTTTTGCTTGATTGCCTTTTAGTCTTTTAATTATGTTCCAGAACTGTTTTTGGTTTTCTACATAGTTCTATTCTATCTTTGTGCCGAACTGTTTCCAGGAGGCCTGCTTTGCTTGTTTTACCGCCTCTTTTGCTTGATTACTTTTTTGTATATAAAGGTTTCTGTCTTCTTCTGTATTTGTTCTTTTATATCTGCACCATGCTTCTTTCTTCAACTTAATCTTCGCTTTTATTTCTTCGGTCTACCAACTTGTTCTTTTCTTTAGACTGCTTTGATTTACCATTTTTGTTCCACATATTTCTCTGGCTGTTTTAAGTGTGGTTTCTTTGAATTTCCGCCATTTTTCTTCTAGCTTCCAGGGGGTCTCTAGCTGCCCTTCTTGTGTTTCGAGGTTATTTAATCTATCTGTAATTATTCTTCTATATTGTTCTGTTGTTAGTGGGTTTTCCAGATTTTCTAATTTGATTTTTTCGTACTTCTATTTTTGGTTTTCTAAATATTGTATCTGCTATCACTAGTCTATGGTTTGTGCTTAACTCTGCTCCTCTTATCACCTTGACATCATGTAATGCATATCTCATGCTTTTGATTATGGTTATATAGTCCACTACGGTTTTGTGTCCAAGTTGTTCGGCTTCGTAGGTTATTTTGTGTATCGTTTTATGTTTAAACAGAGTGTTTCCGATGAGTAGTTCATTAGTGATGCAGAAATCGATCATACGCTCTCCATTGTTGTTTATTTCTCCTCTACTCCGTGTTCCCCATTGTTCCGTGTCCCATCTCTTTGTTGTTTCCGATGTGGGCATTCCAGTCTCCCATTATTATTAGATGGCGGTTCTTGTTTTGCATTTTTCTACTGTTCTTTGTAGGTCTTCATAGAACTGTTCTTTTCATTCAAGTTAGAACTTTCTGTAGGTGCATATATTTGTACTATCCCCACTTTCTCTTGCAATGCTAAGTCTACTGTTATTATTCTGGGGCTTATGACCTCCCAGTTGATCACTTTTGATTCTACGTCGTTGCTTAGAATGATTCCCACTCCTTCTGTTATTCTATTTCCTACCGGGGTTCCTGCATACCGTAGTGTGTACCCCTTATCTAGTGTCCTTATACCATTTCCTCTCTTTTTTATTTCTGCTACTCCCAATATTTGTGTTTTGTATTTTATCATCTCCTCTACTATTTCTTCCTCTTTTCCATTAAGTGTGGTAATATTCCATATTCCTATTCGTAACCTGTTTCTCGCCTGTTGTTGCCTTTTATTCCGTCCTAGTCCGAGGCTTCCTATTTTTCTATGAATCATCGTACCTCAAGTGGGTGATTAGCCCAACGTCAAGGGCCCCGTTACCTCGGGACAACTGGTGGCGGGTTATACCCCCGGTACTGGGTCGCCAGAGCCTCGTCAGTTTTCCAGCAAGGTGTACCGGGTGGTGTAGACTACCACCTCTCGTGCAGGTGAGGTTGACATTTGGGGCCTTTAGGATGTTGTTGGTCCCCTTACACCCCTACTGCAACTATTGTGAATTAATAATCTCGAATCTGTTGTTTTAAAGTGTTTAAATAGTATTTATTATTAGAGAGGTTTATTGATTGTAACGTTGCACTATTTTGTGCCAACTATCACTTGCAAAATTAGATTTTCAACAATTGAATGAGCATTTTTTTAAAAATTGCAATGTCGTCTTATCCGTCTGAATGTACGCTATTTAAATAAATGGTTTTATATTTGTTATTTCTGAGATATAACGGTAAAACCACATTTAATGTATTTGTTACAATACAATTCTGTTTGTGACTTTCAAACGTAGATGGTTCTAATAATATTTTTTTATATTTAATAAAATAATGAGAGTAACTAATAACTTGTTTTTAAATATTCCATATTGTGCTCAGTAATCAACAACACGGTGATGCCCTACTGCACTTCCCTACTTATATAAAACCAAAAAAGTTGTAGAAAGCTTCAGTGCTACTGACGGCTCTTTTGAATGTGATGATAAATTTTGTAATTCGGAAAAATTTTACTATTTGGTTGGGGGCAGCAACAAAAAACAAATTGAGCTGCTTGATAACATACCTTACCAATCACTTGATCGTCCAATCGCTGTTTATTGTCAAAAGAAGATCCCGCTTAGAAAAGTTCTGAAACCACTAATCTAGATATATGAGTTCAATACTACACTATTCCCAAATGTTCGAGAATGTTATTTAGTTATAGGTGGTTTCCTATTTCTTGTTAAATTTACTTTACCAACTTTCACTTAGTGTCTATTTTTCTCTGACATCCTTGTGTACACATTTTAGTTAATTTATTTTTTTACTGTATATTCGTTTCATTAATTATTGTGGTATTTGTGATCTACCTTCTGCCATTCTTGACGTATGTTTGAGTTTATATTTCAAGTGCTTCTTTCTTTGCATTTCTTGAAATACCTTTTGCTTTGAAAACGTACATTAATATACCTAAAATTTTAATTTCATTTATTTACTCATTTTTACTCTTACTAAGTAATTAAATATTTCTACTCGTTCAAACTTATATTACACGTTATCTGTCATCGCCAGTTGTAGTTTGTTTACTTGACACTATTTTCCTTTTCTTACAACAGAAAATTTTCTTCTCTTATTTATTTTCTTGCGATTCCAAAATTTTTCTTTGCTCTGCAAAAATTTAATTTAATCTCATTTGTTCTCACAATATTTTTCAACACTCCATTAAATGCGTTGTTTGATAACGGATATTTTTTTCTTTAATTCCTTTCTTAATTTGAATTAATTTGTCTTATAACGTCAATCTTAACAAATTAGTAAGCTTTTTTGCTATTGCAAGTATTCTATTAATGAATATATTTTTTTTCTATTTATTATGCCGAAAACTTGTTTAATGTTTACAAATACTAGATGTAAAGATAAATTATGATCACCTTGTTATCATTTATCTGTTTTAAAATAAAAGTTTATTCCATTATATATCGATTATTTTTAAAATTGTATCGATACTCTCCAATTTGTCGCTTTGTTATGTTAAACATTCTATTTTTTAATGCCATTGCAAGTATTTTGTAGGTAATATATAAAAGTACTATATCCCAATAATTTTTGCTTTTATTTAGTTTCTCTTTTTATGTAGTGGGTAGTGTATTTTTTTTATATTTTTATAAAAATTTATGTATATAAAATTTGTTATTTTAACCCGCTATTTATTTTTTTAAATATATTTTTTATTTCTTTCATACCAAGAATTTTCTTCTTGTTCTAATTTTATTTATCTTCATATGAAAGTTCTTCTTGGTTCTAACCTTTTTGATTTTTTTGTCCTATATCGCTTCTGCTTTATATTATTTTTCATTTCTATTAAGCAAACTTCTGCTTCTAATTTATTTACTTTATTTTTAACATTATTTTTTTAATATTTTGTAATGTAGTTATCTACTGAAATTATTAGTGCTCATGTATTATTTTTGTCTATTAACAATTGTTTCCTTAGTACGTTATTTTTCTTTTTTTATAAATGCCAAGTTATTTTTAATAATATTTCTATGCCCCTTTTAATCATCACATTTTCTTATGTATAGTTTTATTTTTAATTATCTGTTTTAATATTCTCTTTAACTGCTGTTTGTTTCAATATTGTTAGCTGTAGATGTCCCTTCATTTCTTCTTAATCCTCTTTAATATCCACTATCATATTTAACAGCTTCTACAACATCTCTTTTAACAACTTACGCTTTTCACGGTATTGTAAGCTTTTTGCTTTTTGTAAAGCATTATGTTTTTCGTAACTATTATATTGATTCAGACTTTATTGTCTATTATATATAAACGGCTCATTACGTCGGAGATTTTAATATTAATTATATTTGTGACTTAGGTACTCCACTTAAGATAGCTGTGTTCTTTTTACACTACCTCTCTGCTTCTTTTGGCAAATTATTTAAAATTTCCAAGTTTTATATCTATCCGGAGTAACTTCAGCATAATACATTCACAGTAAGGCATTTGATTAAAAATTATTACAATTATTTGGCTGTGATGTTTTTGTGTCAATTTGCACTTTTACTTCATTTTGCGTAATTGCTTTATTTAGAAAAATTATAAATAGTTACTGTAAATTTTACTACAGCTCTCTTAGCCGTCTCGCATCCCAGACGCCACTTCTTGATCTAATCAGTCTTTTTCTATGAGGTTCCTTCTTCTCATATGTTCTTGTACCTGTTTCAACCATGATATTGCCGGGCTGCTTCTTCTACTTCCTTCCGCTTTTCATTTTAGTAGTTGCGAAGGCAATCGTTAATTGTTAATTTTGTGAACGTATCTATACCAAATTAATCTCCTATCTGTATATTCTACGATGCTTTAATAAACATATCCGTACTTCTACGGATTTCGGTGTTGTATATATATGCTCTAACTTTGATACCCTGCATTCTCGTTTTGTATAAGACTATAATCACTACCACCGTATCCAGCATCAGAGTTTTAGTTTTATTACTTATTTCCTTTTGTGTCGCCTTTTTAGCTTGAATAATTCTGTTATTCATTTTTCTTTTTACGTTTTTCTCTTGAGATATTGTGATTTCCAAATAATTATATTTTTCACAAGTTCTTCTCTATCAATATTCAGGACATTTCCTTGTCATGCTATTATTAGATATTTCGTTTTTCCATAATTTATCTTTAGGCCATTTTGTTTGTATACTTCCGCTAGCTTTCTTATTATGTAATTGTTATAATACTCATTTCCAGATATTAGGACTTGATCATCTGCAAATGACAAAGTGTTCTTGGTATTTTATGCCCATTTGTTAGCATGTTCTTTCCCATCTGTTTAAAATATATTCTAAGACTTATACAGAGTTGGGGATAAGCTACACCCTATTGTAATCCTTTATTAGTTTAAAAGGCGGTAGTATGTTTTTTTCATTATACTTTGTTGGCCTCTGTATATTGATTTTATTGTATTTATATAGTATTTATCGGTATCAGCAGTATTTCGAACAATCATTGCAGGGAGGTACAGTACCGTATACTTTTTCAAAGTCTATAAATATGAAATGAGTTTCTAAATTATTTGATTTCTTCTTTTCTGTTAATTGTTTTATTTTAAATACATTATCTACACCTGGTATTCCTGCTCCTGACTAACTTTGGTCCTCTTTGATGTTTATTTCTTTCTCTAATGTTTTTCTAATTATACGTCCGTACAATTTACCAGTTGACGCCAATACACTTATCTCTCCGTAGTGTTTACAACTTCTATTCGATCTTTTTTTGTGGATTTGCGTTAAAAATTTTAGCTTTCAGCCATTTGGAAGGTGGTCTATATCAATTAGACATTTATTAAAGATATACATCAATTGTTCGTATATAACTTCTGATGCATGTTTTAACAGTTTTACCCCTTTTTATTATTTTTACTGTTTTCCTAGTTTCTTTTACTGTTCCACATTTTCTTCATTTGTTAGACTATTTTCTTTTCGCGTTTCTTTGTATTGCCCCCTGTCTTCCTGTACCATGACTGAGTAATATTGTTGCCATTCCACTATTGGTATCATACTGAGGTTCTTAATTTTATTTTTTTTTAAGTTTCTTATTGTCTCTCATGCTTATTTTGTTCTTGTCCCTCTTACGCATTGTTCTACTCTAGAGCATCCTTTCCCAAGATTCGTTGTTTGCATATATAACTTTTCTCTTCACTTTTCTGTTTATTTCTCTATATCTTGCTCTCACTTCCGGACCTCGAGTTTTCGGTCAGAAATTATACACATTTTGGCTTCACTAGTTTTTTAGCCTTTTTATTTTAGGTTCATACGCTGTTTTGTGTAAAACTTTTATTTTTCTAATTTTTTTGTGTTATATCATTCATTCCTTCTTATAATTTAGTTTGTACAAAAAGTCTATAGATTTGTCATTTAGTAATTATAGGTTATATTTATTCTTTTTCATGCTCTTTACTGTTTCTTCTTGTACTTCTATGTAGACAGTACATTGTCGTTTTTTATAAAAAATGATTTGCTCCGCATTCTTCCCCCTACAAACCCTTACGTCTGATGTTTTTATCTAGGAATTTTATCTTTAGATCGTATAATCTATAGTAGACTAAAACTGCTTTGTTGGTTGATGCCAGATAAATTTCTTAATTTTTTTATGTTCGAAGTACCTGTTCCGTATTATGGGAGTAAACGTCTGACATATTTCTATTAATATTTTTCCATTTCTATTGAGGACTTCCTCTCCAAATCTCTCTACTACTGGATCATCTTCTCTTCAAACAGTTCTGGCATTTAAATTTCCTATTATTATTAATTATTTTCTGTTGCTCGCGTCGCTAAGAAGGTTTGTCAAACTTTCCTCGAATTTTTCTTGGTCTTCAATACTAGCATCTTCTGATATACTGCCACTATGATTATTTATATTATTTATTTTTAATTCTATTATTATTCTTTTACCGATAGCACAATGGTTACTCCTGCTTTTGCCCTTTTACATTTTTCTACTCTGGCAGAGAACATAATATAGTCGCCAAAGTATTTATTACCATGTCCTTTTTTTGTCTCTATCAGTATTCCAATATGAATCTTATATTTCTTTATATCTGCATATTTTTTTTTAGTTTACAGCCCTTATATATATTATGTTCCTACTATCAACTTTCTACGTTTTATACTTTGCTTCTTTTTGGATTTACGTTTTTGATGTCTATAATCATGAGCCACAACAGAACATTGTGAATAGTTTAGTATTATTTGTACTATAATACTCCCACCCAAATGCAAATATGTAAATCATAAGCTAGACTAACAGTAATGCTTTGCAACAAAATAAACGTGTATTTATAAGTACTTTGTCAACAGTGAATTTGGTTATTACTCGGCTTAAAAAAACCATAAATGATCAGCACTGTTAGAACTGACCCCAGGACTATCAAAATAAACAAACGGAACGAATCGTGGTAAGAGGATTTTTAAACAATAGCGATCGTTGTAAAAAGCACGAGCACTATTTCACGCTATCTGCATAATATGGGACTGCACTAAGGATCACCAAGGATTTTTTGTCGACATTCTTTCAGAAAGAATCTCACTAAAATTGAATAACAGAGATGTGGTTTAGATTAGATGATATTTGACAACCTTTCAGTTGTTCCAATGAAAACTAATTAAACAATAAATTCCTTCATACGAAGCGCATTTAAGTTACACCTCCGATTTTTTTTTCACGAACTAATCGCAAAAAAACTGTAAAACTTGTGCAGCCGTACACATTTTTCACAATGTTGACGCCATGATTTCACGGCCGCTGCGAACGCTTTTTAAGGGTCTTCTTTGACCACTGAAAAATCGCTGATGAAATAACGGCAAAACTGTGAATTTGTAATCACGGACAGTGTCTTTCATTGTTGGAAACAGACAAAAGTCGTTAGGAGCCAGGTCAGGTGAGTAGAGAACATGAGAAATCACTTCAAAGTTGCCAGCATTCGTGACAGCCACGTGCAAGATACTTTTCGTATTTTCACGTCTTCAAGAAGAATTGTGTGCATAAATCCCATCGAAATGCCAGCTTTAGAGGCGATGTGTTCCACACTCATTCGGCGATCCTCCAAAACAAGTTTCTCCATTCGCTTAATCATGTCGTCAGACCGGCTGATGCGAGGCCGAGATTGTCTTGGTTTGTTGTCGCAGGACGTTCTGCTTTCTTTGAACACCATCACCACGTGAATCACTCAACTGGCGATGAATTTCAATCGCTGTCACTACGCAAATGGAGAAAACGAATGATTACACGCTGTTCTTATAATGAAAACGTCGCCATTTTAAGTATCAAAAACAGTCCTCACTCTCTCCTGTGTGCCAAGCAGTACTGCCATCTCTGTCACGCATTCACAAAGAGTGCGCTCGTATTTTGAAATAAACCGTATGTTTGTATCTGTTGTCAGTTCTGAGAAAAAAATTCGGAGGTGTTATAACTTGAATGTACCTCGTAAAATTATAGAATATATTAGAAATAATAATAATTCTTGAATACTTAACATACATACAATATAAAGATTTGTATGACAATAAGGGAAGTATAACCAAATATTAATTGTAATTTTTTTTAAATATTTGAGTAAATTTTGTATTAATAAATTTTCTTGCGTCAATTTTGTATCTACCTATTTCATTCTAGAAAGTTAGTATATATGTATGCATATGTATAAACAAAATAAAATATCTAGGAATAAAAAAAAATTAGATCTTGCTATCATACCAACATTTATTTTCTGTGAAATGTATTAATCATATTTTTTAATCTGATTTATAATTTAAATTCTCTGTTTAGTATTACGACTTATTTTTAGCTCCCAACAATGTTAAAAATGTTATAAATATTTAAAATTAAGCTTTCACTTTCGGTTGATTTTAAATTGGCATCAATCTAATGGCCTAGCCTTGCAAATGCAATTTTTTAACCCGAGTAATCTTAACTCAATTTGAATGTCCATGACAACCTTTCTCTCTCCTTAAACAAATGTATTAAATTTCATTTAGCAAGGCTATCAAAAGCAAAATTTGCGCACTATAACTGCAAGCAAATTAAAGACAAATACAAAAAATATTCCCATACTGTTCAATTTAAAATATTTCTTAAAATTTTAACTATATAAGTATGTATTTTTACAGAGTTTGCACAGAAATAGTTCAGGTCAGATAGCAAAAAGTATGCATTTTTTCGAAAAAGCTCTGTCCATTTTCTCAGTGTGATAATTAGGAGAAAAATAGTAGAAATGAAACGTGTGTGTTTTGGAAAGCAAATTTTATGTGCGACTCGGTGAAAAAAATTTATGAAAGTGCCGAAAACAGGTTTTTTTGATTTTTTAGTTAAAAAAAAATTTTTCAAGAAAACAAAAAATAGCACGTTATAGGACTAAAAAAGACGAAAAAATAAGCCCAGGACCATTAAAATCGGTCAACAACTTTTTGCACAAAAAATTATCAACCGCTAAATATAACCATTCTTTGCCATTTAATTACAGCGATTATAATGATCTTAGGAACCTCTTTGGAGCTTCAATTATGGCTTTTGTTAGTACCTACCTACTGTAAAAATTTCACGCAAAAGTAATAATAACTTGTTAATAACAATAACTCAAATAAAGTTTCAAATGTACCTAATTGTAGTAATTAAGTTGGTAAGTTTCTAACCTAATAATTCTTGTTGGAACAACTTTGCGCATGCGATATGAACCAAGTAGTCAAACAGTACGACAAAAAAGGTACATCAAAAGAAAGACAAAAAGACGTTCGCAGTGTTGCTGTCGACAGTACTTACTAAAGTTGCAAATGATCTCACGTATTCCTGAGCGCTTACAATGTTTGGAAGCGAACTAAACTGTTACAAAATTTTTATGGTCTAGGGTATACGCCGACATCAAGGCAGAAGACATTGAAGCAGTGACCAAGCTGCTTGGTTGTTTAGCACCCGAGTACGCAACACTGTCACGTGGGATACGAATGCAGAAGAAGAATATACCATGCTGAAACATGCCGCTAGCTTACAAAACATGAGCTCAGACTCAATGTTGGCGTGGGCAACGCAATTCGTACGTTGGCAGCTCTGAAGATAAAGAAGTTCAGCAATAAATTCAAACGCTTTAATAGCGGTAAAGGAGATAAATAGGAAATTTATTAGCTCTGGAACTGGATCAGAAAATGAAGACAAAATCGATATCGGTGCTAGCACGCATATGACAGACGAAAATAATTTTGTCAAAACTTTCACACCTGTTACAGTAGTCGCGCATCCAATTACGTACAATAATGAAGAAAATTAAATACTCGCAGCGTTACAAAAATGTTCATAATGGACGTTCTCTATATACATGTATCAACCTCTTTCCTGTAGTTTTGTCACCGCCACAACAAAAACGATAATTGAAAGAGCAAAAACATATATTCCAACTACAAGCGAACAAGGGCCCTTCAAGTGTCACGTGCGATGACAATGTTATGCTGTGGTACAGAAGACTAGGTTACATTTCGACGAAAATAAAAATAGTTTACCCGAAAAACTGAATATCAATAATATCAAATGTAAAAACCGTTTTTTGGGAAAGCACACACCCTGCAAATTTGAGTCCAGCAAACACAAGCCAACTAAACTCTGAGAACTTGTACACTCGAGCTTGTGCCGTCCAACAGTGACATCGTCAGTGGGATTGCTATATTTAGTCGCACTATAAGATTACTATAGTTGTCATCTAACAGTGTGTTTCTTAGGAACCAAAACTTAAGACGAGGCTTAAAATGATATAGTTAAATTAGAAACTGAAACAGGACAAACACTTTAGTTGCTTAAAACTAATATCGTAAATAGAAATATGAGCAAAATTCTTAAACAAGTGTTGCTTTTACTCCACAATATATAACGGTAGAGATAGTGAAAACCTGAATACATGCGTCCAATCTTTCAAAGAAACTTTGGACTGAAATCCTTAACTGTGCAACCTATACAATGAACATTAATTCCGAAAAGAAATCAAAAGCTAACACCAGCGGAGACGTCGAATGTATGAAACTTTCGGTGAGATATCTTCATATGTTTAAGTCGTTTGTGCAAAGCAAAAAAAAAACACCTGTTTATCGGTCACTCTGACTTACAAAAATTATGCCCTTTGGAAGAAACGTCACATTTTCATTACTCAAAAAAAATGAATACATTTTTTGTATTATAAATGGGATAATAATAAATAAGCAGACAAAATCTCAAGAAATTGTAGCTGAGGAAAAAGAACATTCAAATATTGATAAAAATCAACACGAGCATGATCTACAAGGAAGAAATGTGGTCGCCAAAGCGCCTTTCTCTGTTTTAAGTATCCATATAATCTAAAAAATTAAACACCACAGAGCGAGAAAAATTTCGCTGGCGCTAGGGTAGCCCATGTGGTTGTACCTTAGAGTCTGAAACAAGCGATGAATTTTCCAGAAGCAGAAAACTAATATAAATTGAGGAAATTTCACAAAGTCAATAAAGCCTGGAAGTTATTCGATTTACCGCCAGCGAGAAGATTAGTGTTTTTCAAATGGTTGTTCACACTGAAAAGAAAGGGAGACGGGTAGATTGAACGCTTCAAAGATAGGTTATTTTTGCATAAGTTTACTGAGAGGAAAGGCATCAATTATAAATACATTTTCAACAGGGGTCAAATACAACTCAGTCCGAACACTGTTAGCGCTTGGGACATATGGACATAATGTTATATCTATTCGACATTTTCTTTCTTCACAATGACCTTGAAGAAATTTTTATTGGATGCATAACAGTTGTAAAATGAAGAGTATCATTCTTTATATTGTACGTTGTCTTCAATAAGTGCAACGGCTCATGCTTTAGAATATTGGTAAACAAGGAAACAACATCGAAGCTAATTATGGTATTATCTTTGCATATAAAGTTTAAGCAAAGACTTGCTTTGTAAAAATTGAAGAATTTTGGCGTAGTACATAGCTAGCTCGCATGCGGGAAATGAAATTATAAATAAATGTTTTTGTTATTAATCTTTTGAAAAGAGCACAACTGCAACTATTGAGAATTTTTTAGAGTGTAATTTCTTTAATATTGAATGGTAGGTTTGAGCTGGTAATGAGAGTTATGGTTTCCTTTTCAAGGAAAATAGTTGAATTTTTAGATATATGACAATAATTGGATGATTCTAGTAAGTCTTTTTATATTACCGAAGTAATCAGATGTGCTTAGGATCACGGTAGTAATTTGATTAAAAAAATTATAATACTATTATTTTGTTTTAAAATTTTTTAAACCAGGTAATGCACAGGTTTTATGATTTTGGTAATACAGCGTGCGCCAGTCACTGAGTGGATTAAGTAGCTCTTTGGCTGACGTTTTCGGTTCTTAGCCAGAATAAAAGAAGAGGGTGAGTAGAACAGGCTAACATCTTTTCACCGTAGGCTCGCATTAAGCAACAACTTAATACATATTATAAGTGTATACGCACCGGAAGATTCAAACCCCCAGAAAAGATACTAAAGAATTGTACGAAAAAATATCAATTTCTTATGATCAATCTATGTTCTTGATTGAAGATTTGATTGCACGAATAAGACATGACATTTTACCGAGAGTAAAGCAGCGCTTTAACGAAGAATTATAAACGATAACGGAAAAAGATTAACTCGATTTTGCGTAATTGACGACCTACGAATTAACAATACTCATTTCAATAATAAAATGCAGTACTAATACACCTGGAGCAATAGTACAGAAAGACAATCTGTTATTAAGTACATAATATCAAACGAACATGTACATCTATCTTGTATTTTAGATTTCCGAGCATTAAATTCCGCCGAAATCAACAGCGATCGTAAGCTAATATTAGAAAAAAATTTAATCGCGCAAAAGTCAAAAAAGGGTCCACCCATTTTTGAAGAACAACTAAAAAGAGAACTTTTAGAAGACCCAAGCTTACGAGACTTTTACCAGAAATTGTTGAAACACCACATCTCTCAAAGTTCTACATTAAAAACAGACAACCTAGATGGGGCTCGTAAAAAAACTAGAAATAAGTATATTAAGTGTCTCGAGAAAAGCTCTTGGTCCATAAAAAATAAATAAGAATAAGCAACGTGTACATAAAATATTATGGTTGTATATGGAATTGAGAGATATGATGTATCAACCATTTCTGGTTTGGAAAAAGACGAACATTTTCTCGATAATGTCATCACCGGAGATGAAACCTGGGTCTTCCAATACGACCCGGAAACAAAACGTCAGAGCGAAGAGTGGCACATCGCACAATCACCACGTAAAAAGAAGGCCAGAATGTCGAAATCGAAAGTGAAATCGATGTTGATTGCATTTTTTTAACCGTCGTGGCATTGTTCACAAAGAGTTTGTATCTTCTGGACAGATAATGTTTTAAAGAGATTCAAATCGCTTACTGCGATCATCATTATTTTTGTGAAAAATCTTATTACTACGGAAAGGCCACTGTACTGCGTTATTAAAAAGCCAGTTAAATCTTCTGGTTGATCACGCACAGTTTGGATACAACCTCTGATGTAGTAATAACAGGTATGTGCATAACCTAATAGATTTAGCAATAAAGATATTGATACATAGAACAAAAATGATAATCAATCAAGAACTTAAAGTACATGATTTTAATCAAATAGAATGCCATTTTTGTACTCATTATCCAAAAACCATGCGAGAGGAAAGAAATAAGCAAATAAGTAAAGTTATGCTCTAAAAAGTAATATCCCAACATGCTATTTTCACATAAAATTTTTGCAAAATGGAACGATACTTGGATAAGTAGAATGGCAAGGTAAATGCACACAACCATGTTAAAATTTATAAAGAAATACAGCATCTTAACATGTAGCAACGATACTTTTTTATACAAATGTTAAACCTGGGTTACAGTGTACCAAATTTACTTTAATCTACGATATAAATTTATCATCAATGTACTTCAGGTTTTTCAATAACAATAAACACTGGGCCACAGAAGCCTTTAAAAAATCTAAATTTTTTAAATTTTTTAATCTAAAGGAAAGGTCTAAACTGCACATCTAAATTTTAACTATTTAAAAAGATCGCTTGTTCGAATAGTGACTAATTTGAACATAGAAGTGCTATGTACCGTGAACAATGAATGGGAGATACGTTTTCAGACTTTTGCGGATGTTGGTTGTTACTATTTTGACTAAAAATTCAATGCTCAATGTTTATTCTTGGTCCCACTAAAAAATTTCATTTATTTTCTTTTTCGTGTGTACCAATTAGCTTCAAATTTGGACAGTATTTATGATCCAGTTGTATAACAGTAACTTAAAGTAGTGCAGAAAAATTTTAATTCCAGAAGGATGCATTGATCAACAATAAAAAACGTGTAACACAATGATCCTCATTATCAAAGTTAAAAAAAATCAAAATGACCTTTCTTACAGTTAGATAAATCAATTTGTTCAGTTTTTATGTCTTAAACTTAAAAATAAATCTTCACTTATTATTTTTTTACCAACAATTATAGAATTATGTATTAATTCTTTCTTTATTTTAAAGACTAAATTTATATTTTGCAAGTTTTAATAACTTTATTATTTACCGCTCGTTTGTAAATAAAATATTATTTTTATAGCAATAATAAAATGGAATATTTGTAGTTCAGATCACCGTTTATTATTTTAACAACTTTGTATATTGAAATCAACAGTCTCCGCTATTAAATCATTAAGCAATTATTTTTTTAAGTCAGTAAAGTAAATATAAGTCAGTCGACTACAATAGACTACCAGTGCGCATCTCTTTTAAACGAAATGTAGCAATTTTTAAATTAAGTTTTTTAGATAGAATGAGATAAGTAATTTCTTAGGGGATCTCGATACTTTTAAAAAATTTTATCAAAGTCCAGAGAAAAAAAAAAGAAAACTCATGTTATTAGTTTTAATTTTAATTTTTACTCTTAAAAATAATATGATAGGTATTTGTTCTTACAAATTAGTGTGAGAAATTACATTTATGATCTTGAGCCAGTTTTTATAGTTCGGTTCTTAACTTAAGGTTCAACTTATGTGAAGAGTGTCTTTAAGGTGGGCGCCCGTTAACCTTGAACAATATTTGTTTTTCAAAAAATGCACTTTTAAAAAAGATGTATATGTGGAGCTACCTTATTAGCCATGTTAATAGTAGTAGTAGTAGTAGTAAATCCCATTATTCCCCAGTGGGACATAGGGCGTTAATATATTTGTTTCATTCTTTTTTGTTCGCTGCTATTGGTGTAAGCTGTGCTATAGTTTCCTTGTCTCCTCCTCTACAGTTCTCCTTCGGACGCCCAACCTTCCTCCTCCCTTGTGGATTCTATTGCAGCACACTTCTGCAAATTTCTTTGCTGTCCTTCCTTAGGCTGTGACCCAGCCATCCAGATTTTCTTCTTCTGATTTCTATATTTACATCCTTTTGGCCCGTTCTTTCCCGTAGTTCTTTATTTGTTATAATTTCAGGCCACCACATTCTTAAAATTGTCAGCAAACACCTCTTTATAAAAGTTTGTAACTTGTGCTTTATTACCTTTGTTACCGACCATGTCTCTGAACCATACACACCGGTTTTACCATTGCTTAAACACTTTCACTTTTGTTTTAACATAATGCAATTGTTACTCCACATATTCCGCAGTTTAATAAACGCACTTCTAGCTTTATTAATTCTGACTTTAACATCCTTTAGCACTCCCTCTTCACCCGACACTATACTACCAAGGTAAGTAAATTCTTCCACCTTTTCTACTACTTCACTCGCTATCTTTAGTTGCTTTGGTTCGTCAACGTTTATACATCATTTTAGTTTTTCCAATATTTATTTTTAATCCAACTTTCTCTCCCCCTTCCTCCAGTAAACGAACTTTTTCTTGCATTTGCTTAGCATTATGCGACAAGAGACATACATCATCTGCAAAATCCAGGTCTTCTAATGTGTCATTCAAGCTCCAAGAAATTCCTTTATTTCCTCTCTTCATTGTATTTACTAGTACATCATCAATTACTATCAGAAAGAGTAATGGCGATAATATACAACCCTGCCTTACCCCAGTTTTAGATTCAAATGTAGGCGATAGCTTTTCTTCATGTATTACTCTACATCTATACCCATTGTATCCCTCCTTTATTAGGTTAATCAATTTTATTGGGAGTCCTCTGTTTCTAAATGCTGTTCATATATAGTTTCTATTCAAGGAGCCAAAGGCTCTTGTAAAATGTATAGAGGCGTTTGGTACTCTCGTGCTTGCTCTATTATTATTCTTAAAGTATTAATCTGGTCGATACACGATCTTCCAGATCTAAAACCACATTGTTATTTTCGTAGATTTTTATCCATTTCTAGTACCATTCTGTTCAGTATAAGTTTATAAAATATTTTGTTGGCAATACTTAACAGGGTAATTCCTCTCCAATTTTTGCAAATTTTCAGATCCCCTTCTTTCGGTATCTTAACGATCAACCTCTCTTTCCAGTCTTCGATAAATTTCTCCTCTCCAAATTTTCTCTAGGATCGGTAACAATACATCTGCTGCAACAACTGGATCAATTTGCAGAATGTCAGCCGTTATCTGGTCTATCCCTGGCGCTTTCCCCTTTTTGCATTTCTTAATGGCCTCTATTATTTCTTCCTTTGATGGTGGATCTATATTTATTTGCATTTCCGAGATACTCTCATCCCTTACTCCTTCTGTGCTATCTGAGTTGCTCATTTCATTGTTCAATATTCCTTCAAAATATTCAGCGCTTCTGAACAACTGCTGTTCCAAATTACATATTATTTGTCTTTCTTTGCTCTTTATCATTCCATATGACTTTTACCCTCCATTTAATTTCCTTATATTTTTATAAAGATCCATTGTATCTCCTTTATTAACAGCTTCTTGTGCTTCATTCGCTATGCTATCAATATGATTTCGTTTATCCCTTCTACATGCTTTTTACATCTCTGCTTTTTTGTTTATAACTTTCCTGTAGCAATTGCTTATGTTGTTGTTATATTGCACTTAGACATTTTTCTTTAAGCTCTCTTCTTTCCCTTTTCAATTTCCATGTAGCGCAACTCATCCATTGTTTCCTTGCTCTGTTTGATAGTTTAAATTTGTCTACTGCTGCCGTTAGAAATACTTGCTTACACTGTTTCCATATTTCTTCTATTGATTTACTGTAGTCAATATTATTTGCTTTTCTCTTATACTTTGTATAAAAGCTTCATTACACTTGTCGTTTCCTATTTCACCTATATCGTACTGCATTATTTTGTAATGAATGTGCTTTACTTTTGGTTGTTCCCATTCCATATTCAATTTTGCAACTACTAGGTAGTGATCCGTATCCACATCCGCTCCCCTTTTATTACGAACATCTTTCAACATATTTTCCATACTCCTATTGATACATATGTGATCTATTTGGTTCTGTACTTTCCGATTTGGGGAGATCCAGGTTACTTTATGACAGTCTTTGTGCATGAATAATGTTCCACCTATTTTGAGATCCTGTATTCCACAAAACTCGACAAACATTTCTCCATTTTCGTTCATTTCACCTGTTCCGTGTTTACCCATAACATTTTCAAACCCCTCATTATTTGTTCCCACCTTAGCATTCATATCACCCATTAAAACAATTACATCATTCCTATTTACTGTCTCCATGATTTTATTTAGCGTACTGTAAACAAGTTCTTTTTGTTCTAGGTCCACCAATTCTGTAGGTGCATACACTTGTACTAAGTTTAGTTTTCTTTTCCCCAGGTTAAATTTTGCAGTAATAATCCTTTCACATATTGGGTGCCATTCTATTAAACATGTTGTCATTTCATTACTCATAGCTATGCTCACCTCATATTGGTGTTCATTTGTATATTGCTCTGTTCCCGAGTATATGAAGCTATATCCATCAGCTGTTACCTCTCCGCTACCTGTCCACCTGCACTCGCTTACTCCAAGTATTTCAATATTATACCATTTCATATATTTTATTAACTGTGCTAATTTCCCTGTTTGATAGAGTGTTCTCACATTCCACATAAATTTTCAAGTTTTGTAATTTGTTTATTATTAATTCAGAAGGCTTATGTACATTTAACTGCAAGTTTATATCCAATATCATTTCCGTTTTCATGCCCGTTTTCGTTACCATTATGCCATCATTTACTATTTTTAGTTTTTTGATGGAGGATCTTTAATTCTTATTAAGCTTCCTCCTTCCTCATTGCTCGATTTGTAACTGATCCCATCTATTTCCATTTTCCTGTACCCCACTCTTGTTTTCTTTCCTTTGTCCTTTTCTTCTCTTGCAATCTTCCTAATAACTGCTTGTACTTTCCGTTCTTCTTGTGTTAAATCACTCTCTATGTATATTTTCTCTGGTCCTAATTTATTTTTGTGCTTTAATATTTCAACTTTCTGCTCCAAACATTGTAACTTTATTACAAAAATCTTCATTTCCTATTTTCTCACCCTGTAAGCTTCACTCAACCGTTGCTCCTTTGAGATGATCTCACTGTTTTCTTACTCCTTTGAAATATCTCTACTTCTGATTCGTCCTGGGTTTCTTTTTGTATTCATTTGCTTTTGTTTAAATATTCTGTTATTGAACCCAGACTATTAGCTCTATTGCGGTCTCTTGGCATTGATAACGTTTTAATAATCTATCTTAAATTTCCTCACAACGCTGAGGGCGTCTCCCAGTTCAACACCTCGAAGGAAACACCCTTCTTTGTGCGAAAATTTGGGCTTGTAATAATTCTGCAACCAACTACTATAATTCTTCTATGCACAATGTGTTGCCTATCCTATAAATTTTGGTCGTAACCCTCTATCATACCTTGTTTACTGCTTCTCTAATATCTTATCATCAATGCATGCAATTTTCATTCCTATTAACACTATTCTAACCTCAACTAAATAATTTTAAAACTGCTTTGTAATCATACCACCCATCTTCTTGCGTAAATTTCTAGCTTCACGTATTATTCTCCCTTCTAATTAACCCTTAGTTATTATTTCAGTGTTTCAGTACACTCGATACGGCCTAAATTGGCTTTCATGCCGGAGCTTCCCAAAAAGACCAACCAGGTTAATAGCCAGCCTTTTCAATTTTGCATACTGTTCCGAAACATGTTTAACCCAAAATTCTTCAGTGGATACGGTTTTGCACAGCTGCAAGGAAACATCTTCTTGGAAGTAAAGGCTTTAAAATACTAAATAACCAGCCACATCTGTCCATTCTGCCACTGGAGAAACTTTCTAAGGCGATTTTAAAAATTGCCCAATCTCGAAATCTTGCTGCAAATTTCTTCCCAACATCTGAGAATGAATTTAAAAACGCTCCATTATTTATTTCGGTATTTTTTTTATATTCAAGAATTTTTGGAAAACAAATAAATTCTTGATTTTCAACATTTTTTTCAAAGATATCCAGCTTGCGACGGAAAGCACACAGCTAGTATATTGCACTTGTTTACTAGGAACTCCAAGTACTTCCTTGCTTCCTAAGTATCCAAGTTTTTCAAGAAGGATATTACTTGTTCTTTTATTTGCTAGAAACGTATAATCACTTGGCCTTTACTTAGCCAAAGAACATTGTTGTGTTGCAATAAGTTAGAATATGCCAAATCACATTTAGACAGAAACTGCTTGAACTATCTGTACTGAAAAGCAGAATGAGACCTCAAAAAATTAATCAACTGAACAAAAGGCTGTCGGTGAATTATGCACTGATGAGACAGTAATCCAACATTCTTATCCCTGATTCTTTTTAGCAATCCTTTTTCTTTGTCTGTCATAGCAGGGACCTCGCCAGTTGAAAGCGACACCATTTATCATAACTAATGTTTGATTTTTTCATAAAGCCATCAAAATTTTTGAACAAATATTCTCCGCTAGTCTTGCTCTACAACGACAATATTACTAGCATCTTATACTTTATCCTCAATCTCAAAAATCGCACAAAAATGGATATTTGTCCATCGTCAACAATAACAATTAATTCATCAAGGGCAACAACGTAGAAAGGTGTCTGTTCTTCTTGTATTCCTTCTTGTCGACAATGGAATACCTTGAATAGCAGCGACAATATCGTTCTTGTCTTCAAAACCTTACTTTTAACATATATTCTTTCACTATTTGAGAGTGTGAAAATGGCTTCTGGTGCTTATTAAGTGTCCAGCACGTACTCCACGCTGCTTCCGCAGAAAGGTATTTTTAATTTCTTTTGACGTCCCAGTTTTTTTCCTTCTGCGGTCCGCCAGTTGCCGACCCTTGATATAAACGCTACAACAACCTCTTTACAATCTGGATTTAATCCTGTTTGACTTCTTTTTGTTTTTTTCGCCAAAATTCACTACTTTGGAAATGTTGTCTGCTGTGATGAGTGCTCTGAGAACATTCGAGTTCTAAAGTTTCAGATGAGCTGTGATGCTCTAGGATGTTATTTTGACGAATATTGAGTGTATATAAGTGTATAATCAATAAAAGGAATTATCTGAGCGTACCTTGTCTTAGAAACGTGCGTTCAAATATGTATATAATAATATTCAAGGGCGAACTAGCTGAGTTTTCCTGTTACTTCCTATAATTCTTGTTTTAGTAAAAAAATGATATATATGGTAAGAATACCCAAAATAATGCATGTTAAGATTATTTCGATTTAAGCTGCAGTCATTAAGATAATCGCCCTTAAAATGCCGTAAATTAAGACAAACTAGTATTGAATGTATTATCGTATATAAAAACAAGTTTATTGACGGCATGGTCCACACATTTCACGTAAAACTTGGGAATATTCATTCAACTATTTTAGAGAATGTTGACAGTCTCTTGGACGTTTAATAGAACTAATTGGTATGCATATTGGATATAATAAATGCTTACAATAATGTCAAGGTTAGCGATTCTGATCAAAAAGAGCATTACGAGTGTGCCACATTTCTTATTACTCGCAGAGCTGCCGGCGTACATTAAAAATAACAGAGGCGTAATTTCATATGCGACTTAAAATTATCCTTGTAACTAATGAAGATATTTACGTTATTTAGGTACTTCAGCATATTTATTATTTCTACCCTTTAAAACAATAGCTTTGAAAGAGTGCAAATTGTATTTAAAAAGTACTTTACTAAGAGATATCAATTAATACGTTTAAGCCTACCTCTACAGCGTGATTGCATTTGTTCAAGTACACGTGTAGTGTTAGCTGAATAGAATTTCTAAAAATTAGCAAAGGAGTCATGTTTAGCAATGCCGAGAACCTTCGGCTGCTAACTTTCCAGGCAATTAAACAAACATTTTTAATCATAGCCGTTACACGGCGTCGAGATTCAAAACCCACGGCAGTGCACCAGACACAAACATTACACAAACTCATTCGCGCCATTTAACTTTGCTTTCCTTTAAGATAAAATTACTAAATTTAGAACATACTGTAAGGATATTACATGTAACATTTCAAAGTTCTATAATAAACTGTGATAAAGATACAGGGTATTAAAAGTTGTAAATTTTACTAATCACCGTCTCATTCACTCATCAAAATTATCAGGCACTTTCCGTAGAAGTAAAGACTTGAAATTTGGCATGGTGGGTCTTAGTATACAAATATAAAAAATCGAAAACTTCTAATTTTTTACCTTAAAGGCTCAAAATCAGGGCCGTTTTAACGTCATGCCAGTGGCTAAGTCAAAACACGTAATTATAATAACAGGAGCGCTAGTGTTCAGTTCTCGCTTATCTTTAAACTCGAACAAACACCACTTAATTAAACTTTTGTCTCAGCTTACATAGTTAATTATTTCTTACATCGATTTGAAAATATTGCTGATTTGTGATTTATTCCTATTAGATTTAAATCTTTCTCACAAACTTTCTTAACTTTTTAACTTATACATATCTTAGTTATACGGTACAAATCCCAAGATCCTACATAAAAATAATTCCCACTTTGAAGACAATTCTCATACTCACTAAATTTTTTCCATCACTGTAAGTTATAACTCAAAACTTTGAAAAAAGGAGTGAGATTCAATTAAAAAAATAAATGTTAAAAAGTAAAGCCAAGTTCCTATCCAAAAACTTTCAGCCCATAAAAGTTGTAAAACCTAAATCAATTAAAGTCAAGCCATTTGCTCAGAAAAAAAGGTATAGAGCCCAACTGAACACCAGAAGAATTTTTCCTTGTAAACCTAATTCGGCTTCCGGTTCTTGTGTGTCTACCCGACACATTTGTCGTTCAACTCAAATTTCTACATAATTTCTACACTCCTTTATCCTAGTAATGATTTTCTAGTCTGTAACTTGGCTATTTTTACTACACATTTTTACGTCAATACTAAGGACATTCAATGACAAATAAATCTTCTACACTAAAGAGTACAGTTTTTGACTTTGTAGAGGAAAATCGGTAGACAATTAATCACTGTGAACTTCACTGTTAGTTGAGCACTAAACAATTATTTGCTGTATATATATATATATATATATATATATATATTATATATTGCATTTTTTGTTAATAATCTTTAAGAACGTAACTGCATAGTACCTTGATACACTTAGAGCAGTTTTTTAATATATAGTTTTGGTGCTAAAAACTTTATTATTACCAAGAGAACGCATCCCATCCACAATATGCCATCTACAAATTATGCACTCCTTGTTGCAACAACTTGAAGTTTGACGTTTGTCAGTGAACTTTACAATCTCGCAAATTGTTTTCCTTTTTCTACTTAATCCACTAACCTAAACGTTTTAACCTTTCATGTACACTATTTAAAGCCATTCAGAAGCGAAATAATGTTAAAAATGTTAAAAGAGCCGTGGACGGATACTATAAACAAATTAGAGCGCATTGCACAAATGTATACCAGAAGTTTTACTATAAAGTAACTCAGTAGCATACAAAAACACCCAACAAAGTCTCACTTCAAAGAGTTGGATCAAGGGATGTAATAGTTGCAGATAATCTGAGTGAACATTTTGGTATTATAACATTTTTTTTATAAAATAACTGCTGCAGATGCACCAAGGCACTTAAGAATTACTAAATATTGAATTAGATCGGGGATGTGAAATATTGTCAACGATCTGAAGGCTATGTTATTATGTGGCTATGTGTTAAACATATCGCATTTTCAAACAAAATTTAATATTAGCTACTTACAAATTACGTTCAGGACAGATAAGTAAGGAAGAGCTTAGGCGAAAAAAATCAAAAATTTGGTCGACTGAGTGATGGGTACCAAAAAATTCAAATTACAGATAATAAAAGTTTATGTTACAGTAATCATTTAGAAACAAAATGATAGAGGACATGCTAAGTTTTCTATAAACACGTCTCATTTAGTGTCAAGGATTTAGAGAAGGCGACATTTAACATCTTCAGTCGTCTGGTGGAGAATCTGTTGCAATTAAGTAAGCAATATTTCTTTTTATGAAAAAGACTAGCAGAATATTTTAGGTAATACAGCAAAATTTTTGAATCACAGGCTTTTTTAATGTGACTGGATTTTTTAATGATGTATATACATCGGCTCATAAACCAAAGTGCACTCAAGTTTGACGTGCCCCATTTTTTAAAGACAAATTATTAGCCTTATAATATACTAAACCCTAATCCTTTGGATTATAAATAATGGGTAGTTTTGGAATGCACACTTTATTAAAGAAGATACTCCAGTATTGATTTATTAAAGAGAGCAATGCGTGTCACCTTAAAAGTTTAGCCAAAATGTCTTAAGGTTGATATAAAAGCTAACGGAGACCATTTTAAATAAATCCTTTGTATTTGTAGCTACCAACAATCATTTTAAAAATCTGTAAATGTTATACTAAAATACCTTATCATTTTATTTTGTTCTAATAATCAATTTACGACAGCCCTAATGCAAATACTTGAGTATTTTATTTTTAAACGTGCCCATCTCACTTCAATGTATTTAATCATAAATTGCTCTAGGTCTTTGATTCCTTCACAAAAGTGACTTCTAAAATCGCCCAAATAACCATTTGCAATCTCAAGCATACCTTTATTTGAACAAAATCTCTTTAGAGCCAATGTTATGCGGTTTAGGAATAATTAGAAGTCCGAGGGAACGAAATCAGGCGAATAAGGTGAATATAGACTGAAGTTACACTTCATGGGTTGCAACAAGAGGTGCAGATAAGCTACAGGGGGTAAAATACATGTTTTAAGTGATAATAAACTATATCTATAAAGTAACTGTTTCAAGTATGCAAAGTTCATTAACAATTACCAAAAGAAAATTAAAATGTTAATTTTAAAAAATATTTTATTCACAGACAACTTTTGGAAGCAATTGTGTTTTTCATTTTTATTATAAACCCCTTTGGAAAAATAAAAACTTTCATCAGTGCTTTCAGTGAATGTTTGGGCGGGATTGTTTATTATGTTATAATTGAGGTCGTTTCTTAGTCTGACGACTCACTATGAAGATTGCTCTTCTTTTTCAGAGAATGAATATTCTCTCTTGCTTGACGATGTTTTTATTGAATCAAAGTGATTTATGCATAATAGTGCATCAGTACACTTTCCAATCCTTGCTAGCAGCTTTCTAAAATGCGTCTGTGGAAGAAGGTAGATTGATAGAGGAGATCAACAGAATGGCCTAAATCTTCTTAATTTTTATCTTTAACAACGTTTATCAAAATCTGGTGTTTTATTCAGATAATTATTAATGTTAAAAACCTTCTATACGACAAATTAATGCGTATTTAAAAAACGTTAATCTCTCATTTACTCAAAAAAACGAGTTTTTATATAGGCATTTTATTTCATTGTTTGCGAGGCCAAAAAATTAAATTAAATATATAAACATGACGACAGGTTTTTGAACATTTACATAAAAAATCGAGAATAGCTCTTTTATGTGAAAATGTTTTAATTTTCATAATTGAAAATTGACGACACTCTCCCTACTAATAAAAATCACCACGGCTTTATCCTATTTAAGCCTCTTTGAGGTCAATTACTGCAAGTTTAAATAGAAAATAAATTTTGATATAAAAACTACTAAATATGGTAATTTTAGCTCAAATAGTTTAAACATTATTACAAAAACCAAACTCAATGACACACTTTCAATATTTTTCTCGAAGAAAGGTCACACCCCTAAAAAGTTTGATAAAAAAAGTTGGATACTTAAAACTATTCAAATTAGAATTTATAAGTGAGCAACAAAATTTACAGTTACCACATATGGTCAAAATGGAAACAATAATATTATAAAAAAACAAAAAATTAACTAGATATTGCGTCATAACGGACATATAATTTATTTTCTTTATCATTAAAAGTTTCCTTTCCTTGTTTATTTAGTTTCCAGTTATTCCAGCCGTCCAAAGTTTTACTGATCGATGATCCTAAATATTTAATATTAATATCTTGGGCAATATTTATTCCATTACGTTGTTGGTTGATTGGACCTACATCTACTAGCAATTGGTTTTTTTAACTTTTTAACTTAATCCCATTTATATGCTTTGTTTGTTCACTTTGTTTAACATCATCTGGAGGTCTTCGATACTTTCAGCTAATATCGCCGTATTATCAACATATTTTACATTTACAATACTTTCGTCTCCAATTCTAATTATCTTTTTCTTTTTGTAGTGCTTTTTTAAAAATAACCTCTAAATTAATGTTAAAAATGATGCGCGACACAACGTACCCCTGACTTACATTTTGTCTTTTGGGAATCTCATCAATTTACTGATCAACGTCAATTTTTAATATTGCCCATTGATTCCCTTGGTAAGGTACCACCTTTGCCATCTAAACCGATATACTGTAACGTTTTAATTAGTTTCATGTATTATACTTGGTCAAGTGCTTTTTCGTGGTCAACAAAAAGCATACATATATTAGTTTGCGTATTTCCCAGCAACATTATAATAAAGTCTGCAAGCAGAATAAAACTTCTTTTGTTTAAAAGCCTTTTCTAAACTCTATTTGTTCATCGGTCATATAGTGTAAGTTTTTTTTATGTTACTTTAAGCAGGAATTTGAAAGTGTGACTTATTAAGCTTATCAAACTAAATTTTCTACATTGTTTTTCTTCAGTAGTGGCATAAATGTTGAGCAAGGCCATTCCCGTAAAATTTGTCCTTTTTGATGACTAGTGCTAAAAAGTTTGGTTAAATTTCTTATGTTTGCGTCTGCTGGAGTAGGGTGGTTTACTATTTTTTTGCTTACTTTATGATTCTTTCTACTTCTTCTTTCAGTATACTCGAACCTATTTCAGGTACCGTGTTTCGTTGCTTCTTTGAGGCTATCATCATCAAATAATTTTGTAACATAATATTAACATATAGTCTTTGATCCATTGACATAAAAGCTCCCTAACTGCATTTTTTAATATATATATATATATTTTTTATTTTTACTTATTTTACTTCTGTTCGCTCTTCTTTCAGCTTTTTAATTTTTCTGCGTATTTGTCTTTGTAGATCTTTGTATTCTTTTTTCTTGTTTTTTGCTTTTCTGCGTTTTTTGGAATATCTATTATTTCCCCGGTTATCCATATTTACTTTTTAATGTTTTCTTTGACTTGTCACAGTCCTTTCTCTACTTTTATCATCGTATCTTTCATAATTTTTATGTATCATTGATCAACTTTTCAAATTCTCTATCTGTTTCTTAAAAATGTAGTTAATTTTTATAATAAATTTTCCCTTATTCATTTTACTTTTTAGTAACTGTGTTTTAAATTTATTTGCATTTTTGCCATCAATAAGCGGCCCCGGATAAGTTTTAACTGTAGCTATGCTGTTTCTAAATCGTTACTTAACAAGAATGTAATCGATTTTGTTCTTATTGTTTTATTCTAACCATTTGTTGGTTCTCACAAAGTTTACAATCGTGTATTTATATTTTTTGGTAGTTTAAATGATGTATTGATGAGCACTAATTGTTATTTTTTAAAAACGTTTATCAAAGTATCACTTTCGTCGTTCCTGTCACAAAAGCCAAGACCTTCTGTTACATTGGATTTTCTGTCTATTCCGACTTTTGCGTTAATATCTCCCATAATATTCACTTTGTGGGTTTTGTAGTTTTCAGCAGAGTATTAAGCTATTCTTACATACGGTTTATGTGCGGTCGGAGCATCAACTTGCAAGATGTTAATATTAACAAAGCTGTCGCATGATCGAAACCTTAAAATTCGATCTCGGGAGGATATAAAGTTTTAGATTGATATACTAATTTGTTCTTTTGCGATAAATGCAATCCCATTTTGGTGTATATCATCAGGCAATACAGAGTAGCAGATAACGTAATCATTAGTTTTAATCGAACCAGCTTTTGGCCATTTTACTTAACTGCTGCGTGGTATTTAAATGTTTAGTCTATGTACTCATTTTATGAAAAAAGTTATCCAGCTTCGAACACAGTTTGTGCATTCTATGCAGTACATTTAAGGGACGCCAAAAACTTAAGGCCGTATCATTTGGTTGTGAATTTATGATAATTATTATTAGGGTAATGGTATAGTAGTTTCGTACTTGTTTTCTGCACTGTATTGTCAGAACAGTTTTTACTGTTTTTGTGCTGCTTTTGAGTGTGTTATATACTGCCGGTTAATACCTTACTACGTTTTTACTACTACCAGATAATGCTGCCTTTTTCAATTGTTCATCATATTTCTCTACTCTCACTTAATTAGCCTGCAGATCAATAATAATAAATAAAAGTTGGACACCCTACGAAGACCAGTAGTCTGGAACCTTCTTCTGTCATAGACACTCCCAATCACCGTCCGAACTAAATGGTACTAATTTTGTAACGTGACCCTACATTTCTTCTAGTGACCATGTAGTAATAAAAATAAAATTAATAAACATAACAGGGGTAATTAATATTACGTTAAATATAAAAATATATAGACTGAAAGTAGAAAAATAGAATCAATCAGAAATTCTGAACAATACTAAGACCAAAAAACAGCGTAGAAAAATTTCTAGCCATACAAATGAAAAATATACCTATCCGCTGTCTATTGAAAAGACACGATATGAAAATTATAAAAATTTTTTAGTTGTTATGTTCTGCAAATAAGAACATAAATAACAAGATAAAAATGTAGAGAAAAATAATTAATGAAAATGTAGAAACCATAAAAAGAGTTTCAATAATAAAGCAGCAAGATATAGTCCAGTAATATGATATTAGAAATCCTAAGACTTACAAGAATAAGTAATACAACTTTAAGGGTTCTTCTTGAGAGAGTACGCGAAAATAGCAAGATAACAAAAGAATTGAAAGTAGGAGTAGCAAATACAGTTAATAAAAAAAGAAATATTAGGAATAATCATTCAAAATAAATACGTCATTTAGATTTTCTGTTAGAAAAATTATTAGAAGTAAGCAAATACAATTTCATATGACACAACTAGACAATTGTTATTCAAAGCCGGTTTTAAAAACTCTTATTTGATTAAATAGAAATCCATTTCAAACAAAAATTCCCCAATTACTGACGATTTTATAACTCATTCAAACCAAATATTTCTTTGCGTAATCCACAAAAAAAGTGGGTTTCTTATAGTGAACAACAGAGTAATACGAATTAATGCCTTAATGTAATATTGTTTGGTGTAGGTATTGCAGTAAATTATTATTATTAAAGCAAACTTTAACCAAAGATAAAATATGAGTCTTCAGTCACCCAATTGTGACTAACAATAATTTTAGGTAGAAAGCAAGCATCAAACATAGTGATACGTAAGTTGAAAAAACAACAGGCAATACTAGTTAAGATTACCCAGGCTCTTAGAAGACAATAACTTTTATTTAAAGAAGTAATTTGCGCTGCCGTTTTAAATATTTGGCAAAAGTTAAGAGGTAGCAGGCTACTGTTGAGAGGAGGGTCACTATATTTAATTATTTCAAAATTTTATTTTTTTAACAATTATACATATTTACAAATTTAATTTTTGATGATCATTTTAAATGGATCTTTTTATTAACTAAAAACTAAAAACATAAAAATTGTAGAGCACTACATTAGTAAGAAAGATTAATGTGAAAAATAAGTCATATACAACCACAATCCAAAATCGGGTTATAAATCAGCTTTAATGTGCAACATTATGCTATTTTTAAAATGAAACATCTACCACAATACAAATTTTACTATAAAAATAATTGAATATATTAAAGTTATATTAGAGGATATATGTCAAAATATACAAACATGGACATCTAAAAGTTTATTAACCAAAATCTTAAACAAAATAGTATTCTTAGTCTTATCCTATTAAGCATACCATAAAAGTATCAAAATACGACTTTACGTACGGTCTTCTAATTTTAGCTGACGAGCTAGTAGACCTTTAGCACAGCACAAGTATGTAAACAGATATAAAAGCAATAATTAAGAAAGCAAAATACCTTGAAGGGTAGACTTAACAAGTTAATTGCAATATTGAACTTACTAAAAGAATAAAAGCTGCAACCAAACCATAGAGGGTGCTAAAAAAATTGTATAAATATAGCAAAATAGCAATTAAAATATTTTGGGCACATAAATAGATTATCAGAGGAACGAATATTTAGGATGGATTTAATATGGAAGCGTGTGTAATACCAAAAAGAATAAAAGTGAACAAAGACATCTTGAGACCAAGCATGTAGTACGATTGTAGAGTATAAAGTAGAAGAAGTGACGCATTGTAATAAAAAATGACAAATAAAATTATAATTTATAATGTCATTTCTATAACTATTAATATATTTTTATATGAGTATAGTATGTGTGTGGTGCTTACTTGCGCTAGTCCGTACGCGTGTTAGTATTGTTTCGGCAAATTTCGTAATGACTATCACAAAGCAGAATAGTATACTGGCACAGTTACTAATATGTTTTATTGCCTCCCGCCCTTTTAATATAATTTGTTTTTTAAAATGTTTAATTCAAACTATGTTTTGTAACATATTAGTCAAAACACTTTAACAGCAATTAAAAATTTTCTTATTAACGTTGACAATTTCAAAGAAATGACTGTTTGTTAAAATAAACGCAATTAACACTATAAAACTCTAGAAGTGTCACGTGCTTATAGTAAACATGTTTGCAGAAACTAATTACAACAACAAATTAATAAACGAAATTAGAATATAATTGGTGTACAACAGGTTTGTTTGTTACATAATTACATAACCTTGTTATTTTTATGTAATAAAAATAATAAGTACACAATTAATGCCTAATAAAACCACTTTTATTGACTACGTCGAGTATTCTCTCAGGGAGTAACTGATAAAAAATTTAGCAAATCATGTAAAGTTCCCTTTCAAAAACTTAATCGCAAAATTTTAATAAGAATCAAATTTGTAAATATGGCATTACGGGCCAACATAAAAAAGTTTCTCAAATAAAATTTATCCAATTTGCATATGAGTTTACTAATAACGATAAAACTCACGATATACAAAGATGTCCAAGGTTTCAGCATCTGATGGTATAAGATACAAGAGCCATTGTCCCCAAATAGCCTCAAACCCCTATAAGTAAGCATACTGGGATCTCATACACTTCTCCTAGCGTCATTTTTCTCCGTTAAAAGCATTTGAAAAAGTTTTGGAGTCGCAATTAATTGTCGAATAACGTCGACGATCTGGAATCTCTTCCTTTCGATATATGTTTTGGGGATAGCTAAAAGACTACCTAAACGCATCTTATGTCAAAATCTTTCTTTAAAATTTTACAAACTTTGGCTTTTGAAATCCACATTGCGTCTTCTAGTCTTCGATTATCAGTCACCTTGTTAATACTATTATTTTATTAGTTAAAGATCTAATTTTTCACAGATCCTACATAGCTCGACACAAAGAAATAATTTTTGGGTGCCTCATTGCAGCACCTGTAAAATTGCTTGCAGGCTTCTTCTCACATCAGTAATAAACAACTTGTAAAGAGAGCTTACTAATATTTTATTAGTTAAATATCTAATTTTGCACAGATCCTACATTGCTCTCTACACAAAGAAATAATTTTTCAGTGCCTCATTGCAGCACCTGTAAAATTGCTTGCAGGCTACTTCTCACATCAGTAATAAACAACGTGTAAAGAGAGCTTACTATTATTTTATTAGTTAAATATCTAATTTTTCACAGATCCTACATAGCTCTCGACACAAAGAAATAATTTTTCAGTGCCTCATTGCAGCACCTGTAAAATTGCTTGCAGGCTTCTTCTCACATCAGTAATAAACAACGTGTAAAGAGAGCTTACTATTATTTTATTAGTTAAATACCTAATTTTTCACAGATCCTACATTGCTCTCTACACAAAGAAATCATTTTGGGTGCCTCTTTGCAGCACCTGTAAAATTGCTTGCAGGCTTCTTCTCACATCAGTAATAAACAACGTGTAAAGAGAGCTTACTATTATTTTATTAGTTAAATATCTAATTTTTCACAGATCCTACATTGCTCGACACAAAGAAATAATTTTTCAGTGCCTCATTGCAGCACCTGTAAAATTGCTTGCAGGCTTCTTCTCACATCAGTAATAAACAACGTGTAAAGAGAGCTTACTATTATTTTATTAGTTAAATATCTAATTTTTCACAGATCCTACATAGCTCTCGACACAAAGAAATAATTTTTCAGTGCCTCATTGCAGCACCTGTAAAATTGCTTGCAAGCCTCTTCTCACATCAGTAATAAAC